>PVKH010006761.1:0-20963 GCA_004027955.1 Chaetophractus vellerosus | reverse complement strand
AATATTTTTAGAAAAGATTCAAGGTTTAGAGGAACATCACCTTCCCTTCAGTAACTCCTGGCGCCATAGGAAACGTTGGGACATTTTTCAGTGTAGTATATATTCTCTAGCATTTCCTTTCATCTAGAGGGTGATGTAAACTAAAAGTTATTTAGCATTGTATGCCTTTCATTGTAATGATAATTTAAAATGGAGATGGCAGGTTAGGTTTTTCTTTTCATTTTGTTAGTAATAACAGCAGTTTATTTTGCATCTGTAAATCAACTGTAGTAAACACTTTATCTGAATAAATTGCCACGATTGCCCTAAGAAATTGTTTCCCCATTTTATAGGAATGAGAACACTGAAGCCCAGATTAAATAATTTACTTGAGGTCACACAAGTTGTATGTGGAGGGGCCAGCGTTTATACCTGATCTTTCTTATTTCAGCCACAGTGTTTTTTACACCACATGACACTGCCTCACTCTATGAAATTCATTTTGATATTACATGACTTTTGTTCAAAGATTATGTTATTAGCAATTTCAAGTTCTCTGTCATCTGGGTCAGAGATATTTCTTGAATGTGCCTCAGGGTAGGGATGAAGATAACACCCACAGGGAAAAAAAAAAAGAGTAAATGGTAACCCATATGTAAACAAAACTTGCTCCCCTTAAAACAATCTCCAAATGAATCTGCTGTCATGCTTTACGTGTCAAGTCATAGATATTATAAATTGACCAATAAACACGATGGAGAACTTTTCCTTTGTCTCACAGTTCCCTGGGTTTAGGAGTGGACTGTAGATACAGTATGAATTTAACAGGGAACAGGGGGGAGAAGAGGAGGAGAAGAAGGGACAGTTGGTTAGGGCAGATCTTGTGTTGTCCTCTAAATGGGATGGTCAAGAGGACTTTTTTTTTTTATAAACACTTAAGTTGTTAGTTACTTTATATCATGGCAGGGAAAATAATTGAAATGGTTTGCATTACTTCAGTAAAGTTCAGCAAATTAAGGCTCCTTTAAAGCTGTGTATCATGTTGGTAGAGAAAAGTTTCATTATCTGGTAGAGAAAGCTAGAATTTGAGTATATCTCAAGATATGAGTAGAGAAAAGGAGAGACTCAATTCCACTTTTAAGTGCTACTTAATATAGTAAAGGTAGATTAGGGTCCACTGTGTTATTTAGCTGATTCTTCTTTCTAACTAATTAAGCGATGTGTCATTTTATTCTTTTGGGTTGTTGTAATCATAGCGTTTCTAAATATTGAAGAATGTAGCCCTTTTCCTTAGAGGGGTTTCAGTATGGTGCCAAATAGTTTACATCTTCAAATGAAATTGGAGTTTTCTTTTGGGATACATCGGTTTCTATATAGGGATAAGGCATTGAGTAGCTCAAACTCCCTTTAATTACTATATCAAGGCTTTTCTGTCAGATCTTTCTTTTCCTTCATATCCCCTCCCACTCCTCCCCCCTAACTTTAAAGCACAGATACATAATAGGTGTTGGTTTATTTTTTTCCTCATGGAATCATGGGTAGTTTCATTGCAGCTCATCTCTTTCTGTTTGTTTCGTATAGGGCTGATAGTTCAGGACCATTCAGACCCCATGTTCAGTTCCTATGCCTATAAGTCCCACTACCTACTGAATGAATCAAATCGTGCTGAGTTGATGAAATTACCTATGATTCCTTCTTCGTCAGCTTCCAAAAAGAAATGTGAGAAAGGTAATAATCAAATTAGTTTATCTTGCTTTTATTTTTTGCATTTTCTTTTTCTTTTTCTTTTTTTTTTTTAATGGAGGGGGAAAATGTATGCCTTTCAAGCACCATCTGTTGCTTTTGGTACATTCTGCCTTGGTGGTTGTGACTGTGACTTCATATGGCTGGCAAAATTCTTTAAAAGGGCTTAAAATAATTCCATTATTACAAATTTTTACTTACTCTTCTCCTTGAGTAAATTTGCACACATTCCTTATATCTTTGGGTTATCCAAATTGAAAGACCAGGATTTTGTTTAATATAGAATATTCTAAGGGCTCTTTCTCTTTTAGCCTGGTGTAGGACTACCGTTCATGTTAGATTAGAATAGACACAGTGTAATATGTTACTGACTTTCAACTAAATAACAAGATAGATTTTTAAATAGAAGGAATCCAAGATACTGATACTTAAAAGTTTAATTTTAGAATACATTCTATCATTTTGTTTCCTAAATGTTTGGGGTTAGGATGCTTTGAAAACTAGTTGCCCTTTCTTTAGCAGACAATGATGGGCAGCTGGGGGAGGATACAGGCTGTTGGAAGGCAGTCCAGCTGAATTGAAGAATTGCTTATGGATAACTTATCCACAGAGAACCAAGAGCTAAATGTATATGTGTCTTCTCCCAGTTAATTTAACCTTTGAAAGAAAACCTTACCTTGTGTTTCACTTTAATGGCCTGCTTGATATAAAAGACAAAAAGTGGTTTAGCAAGAATGTATTCTTTTGGAAGTTATCATCCTAGAGGATAAAATTAATGAGCTTGAAAGGTGAAGGCCTTTTTCCTCTATACATTCCTATTATGCTCTCAGGGCCAGGTTCAGACTCTTTAAAGAAAAACCCATTCAAACCCATATATACTCTCTCTATACAAAATAAGTGTATTTCAAATGGACTTTTGTTTCATTTTTTGGGTTGCCTACCTGATGTATTTCTGCTTTGTCAGACATCTGAAATGGCAACCCGTGATTAAAAGGAAGTGTAGCTAAGCAAATTGATTAGAAAGTATGGAGAAGTAGGTTAGGGAGAGTACTGTTTTTGTTTTTACATTAAAGTCAGATCATGTCACATTATTAGTGATACTGCCTACTTTCAAAACCAACATGGACCTAGGTCTGACTTACTCCATAATAGAATAAAATGAGACTAGCTGAAGCATTTTAAGCAGTTTTCCTGCTGGCTTCTTTATAAAATTAGATCAATTCAATTGTTGCTTACTTTGTTTTCAGTACTCAGTATGACATGAATTGAAATTATTTTGAGCCCTCTGTTTGCTTAGCTTGAACCTTTCTGTTGCATCCTCAAGCAGTTTTCTCGCATAGCACCAAGGTCGATTATTCATATTTTTATTTTTTTTTTCTAGTTCCCTCATGTATTTTTTGACATCTTTATCGTGATGATTTTCACTGATGATTCTGGGTCTGTATTTCCTCTGAAAGAAGACTTAAAATTCATGACTGTTACACAGGTTAAAAATGGCCAGCCTGACTTTTCCACTCCAGCTCTTTTGGGCATAATCACATGGCCTCTAAAGCTGTTTGCAAAGACTGATCTCCCTCGTTGGTCATTCCTTTCCACTGGAAAGTTGAATTATCTCATTTGACTTTAAACTTACAGAAGAATGCCCTACCTAGGCTTAGAGCACTCAGGCAGCTAATTTCTAGCTTAGAGAATTGGACCAATTAATCCATATTGAGATCTGCAGACAAAGGAAAAAATCCCAATGATGGAAGTAAAAGATTTTAAGCAGAGGAAATATAGTAATTTAACTCATCACTGATTGTATATGGATTTTATTTTTGTTTTTATAATATGTTAATCAGTTAGAAGTTTGAAAGTCTACAGGAGGACATGATTTGGAGGAAAATTAACAGCAAACACTTAAAAGGTTGGAGCATGTTAAAGTCACATAGAGGGCTCTTAACCTTTTGCTTATGAGACATTAAATGTCAGTATGCCCATGTGTTATAGACCTGATTTTCCCATGGAAAGATGAATTATTTTGCAGTAAATACCTTTATTGTATTTCATCTTCAGTGGCTCACAACCTTCTCTGTCATTGCCTGTATTGAAATACTATAGAAATACTTAACCTTCCCCCCCAAAAAACCCTTTTTATTTCTTTGCATTTAAAAAGTATTATTTTGTTTTGTTTGCCATACCTGTTTTTGGTCTTAATCCAAAGATCATTTTGTGTATATAAAAGGAGGGGTTTGCCTAGGAAACTGGGGGGTGGGGGGCCTCCTCCGTGTGGTACTTCATTCTACACTGATGCTTACTTGGTTTTATGCTATAAAGCAGTGGTTCTCAATTTGAGGTCAGAAAAGACTTCTATGAATGAACTTTTTAACTCTGTTTAATGTTCTAGAAACCCTAACAGGATCATACTTTTGCACAAAATAAGGCTGCATGAGTCTCTCTGTATGTGGCTATGATTTTTAATAATTTAATGTGATAATACTAGTTTTGTTACGGTGATCAGAAGCTCTGATTGGCAGTTATATATTTCTTCAGTCAATAAAAATAGGAGAAATTGTTACTTTTAAAATGTAGTGTGGTTTTTTTTGTTGTTGTTGTTGTTAATAAAATATTTGAAAACTTGAGGCCATGAGGAAGGGAAAGGTGATCCTTGGTGATGAAAAGGTTGCAAACCACTGCTGTATAGCCTGTTTGACTTGATCTTCACTGAAAAGATAATGATAATGTAATCACCAATTTGAGAAAGTATGTTCTCTCTTGCTTTGTTGTATCTTTTTACGGGAAGAAAAAAGTACTGATCAGCCTATTGACTATTTCCATTCTTAATAATTTTATTGTAAAGGGATTTAGTTAACTATGGCGCTGGATTAAAGTACAAAGATAACCATTGCTTTCTTTTTTAAATTCTGAAGGAGAAAAAGGAAGTTGCTACACATTTCTGCTCTCAAATCTACTTAGCCTAAAGATTTTATGTGCCCATTTGGTCCATATGATAAGGGTTTTAGCCACTTGCTAAACTATCTCAAAGCCCACACATTTTTGGAGGGGTAAAGAGTACAGTAATGGTTTAAGTACTGCTCCAAAGCTTTGAGTTTCTAGCCACTGAAACCCTGACAAGGGCCTGAAGTAACTAAACATTTGCTTTCTATTTTAATCCATCACTATAGCTGTGACTCAATCCCTTTGTTACTTTCCCCCAATTGGAATCAAATTTAATGCACTTAAAAGATAACCTTCTCCTTTTCCTTTCTTTTTCTCTCTCCTCTTTTCTCAGTTATTAAGACTGTTTATTTGTTTCAAGGTGGAAGATTGCTCTGCTGTGAATCATGCCCAGCTTCCTTCCACCCAGAATGTCTAAGCATAGAAATGCCAGAAGGCTGCTGGAATTGTAATGACTGCAAAGCTGGCAAGAAACTACATTACAAGCAGATTGTTTGGGTCAAATTGGGAAATTACAGGCAAGTTTTCCAAGGACAAAGAGGAAGTATTCATTATTCAGACACAGGTTCATAGTTTGTATACAAAGTGGCTAGAAGATAGGGAGAGCAGCAGCAGAGCTACTTCCCTAGGGAAAAAAAGGAAAGAAACATGTTTTGGTGGGTTGGGAAGGTTTGTTGTTGGAAATTTTTTTTTTTATTCGTTGGTTGATTTTTGTTTTTAAGTTCTAAAAGTTACTTTATACTAATGAACTATAAACTATTAGATTTTGGAATAAAGGAAACAATGTTATCTTTTGTTTTAATTAGATTTATATCGATTTCTAATTTCTGGTAAAATCAAGAGTTTATATCCTGGCCAAGAAGTGTTTGGGTTATATAGCTGTCTTTACTCTTGCATTTTAGTTCTAGCTGGAAGCTCTAAACTGTGTAAAAGAGGGACTTTTTTAGAATTTAAAGAAAGATATTATTTCATTAAGAGCCTTTAATTGTTAAGATAATGGGGTGAGAAGTATGTGGGATTGCCATTGTTTTAATAAAACCATCTCCTTTTATGGAGCCTATTTTTAATAAGCCTTCATTGAACAGGTATATTGATATATTTTCAAAATGCTACACTCTAGATTTTGAGGCATATGTCTATCATTTTCCTGAAAATAGTACTATTAAAGAGAGCACAATGGAGTCCTGCTTTTCAATTAGAATTTCAAAAACATTGCCTTTCTTTTTTTTTTTTTTTTTTTAGCTAGGGCTATGTAATTTGTCTCTAATTTGACTAGGACATGGGCATATGTTTTAAATATGCTGCTTGCTTACCTATGTGCTTTTTTTTTTTTTTTTTTTTTTTGAGGTGCTGGGGCCAGGGATTGAACCCCCAGACTGCATATATGGGAAGCCTGAGCTCAGCTGCTGAGCTACACTGGCTCCCCTTTACCTATTTAATTTTTAAAACTTGGATTTTAACTGAGATTAGGGGTATTGAAGTCAAGAAAGCCCTTCCTTCGTTCCTTCTCTTCCTTCTCATCCTTCCTTCTCTCCTTTCCCTTCCCTCCCCTCTTTTCCTCTTTCCCTCTTTCTTTTCTTCAAATGACAGGAAACTTCAAAGTCCGAAGGAAAAAGACTAACAGTTTGAATATATAAACAATTTTATGTTCTATGGCAAAAGATACCTTAAAAATTTTAAAGGCCAGTGCCAAACTGGGGGAAAATATTTGCTTTTTTTGTTCAGTAAGAAGAGACAAATACCTTACTAGAAAAATGGGCAAAGACGAGAAAGAGCCAATTTGTAAAGGAATAGCAAAGAGAAAATAACCATGGAAGAAAAATTCAGCCTCACTAAAATAAATGCATATTAAAACAGAGGTGATTTTCTTTTTCAATTAAAAGATTAGAAGAGATTTACAAGATTAATAATTTTGCCATTGGTGAGGGCATAGGAAAATGAGTGCCTCCCTGGAGGGCAATCTGGCAGCATGTATCAAAATTGTAGCTTTGTATACCCTTGACTCAGCACTCACACTTCAAGGAATTTAAAGGGGAAAAATTGGATGAGCAGACAAAAATGTGTTTCTAGGGGTGTTCATTGCAGTATTATTGTTAATTGTAAAAATTTGAAATAACCCGAATGCTTAGTCAGTAAGGGGCTTGTCAAATTATTGTTGAATACTTTGAAGCCAATGAAAGGATAAGGCAAGTCTGTATATGGGACGATATCCTTGATATAAAGTTGCATTTAAGAAGCATGTTAAACAGTAATGTACAGTATGTTTCCACGTGTTTATATAATAAAAACAAAATTATAGATCTAGATATAATATATATATATATATATATTTTTTAGGATACATTGATTACATAAATGTTACACAGAAATTCCAGGAGTACCCATATGCCACCCCACCACACCTCCCACAACCCCCCACATGCACATCTCTCATCAGTGTGGCATAACACCTGTGATAGATATACACATTTGGGGGCTTTGTCATCAAGCATAGATCACAGTTCAGACTGTGGACGACCCTCTCTCCCACACAGTTCCGCATGATTCATGCTGATACAAAATGGCCTACATCCTCCATTGCAACATCACCCATGACAATTCCCAAGTCCCCAAAAAACCCCGCATTACAGTTGCCCCCAAAGTGTCCAGTGATCCTGGCTCCACATAACTTTGCAATTTCTTCCATTGAAATAATGTATTTTTTTTTTTTTAAGATTTATTTATTTTATTACATATCTCCCCTTCCCCCCGCTGCGGCGACGCGCTGAGAGTGGTCACTGCACAGGCGCGGCTTTCCCCGCTTGTGGGCGGTCTCTGCGTCCGTTCACGGCCGGCTTTCAATTCGCGGGTGGCTGGCTGCGCTCCATCCGCGGGCAACCTGCCCTACCCTTGGCGGCTCTTGCCATGTCCGTGGCAGCTTCTTGCCCTGCCCACGGCGGCTCCGGCCCGCCCATGGCGGCTTGCCATTCTCAAGGCAGTCTGCCCGCTAGGAGAGGTCCCCGGGAATCGAACCCGGGGCCTCCCATGTGGTATGCCGGCACCCTATCCACTGGGCTATCGAGCCGGCCCCAATAATGTATTTTTAATACCTGGAAAGAAATACATCTAATGTTAATATTCTGAGGAATATGATTATAAGGGGGAGGCATTTTCACTTCTGTAGCACATTTCTGCATTGTTTTAATTTTTAAAAGAAGCATATAATGCTTCTATAATTAAAAACATCTATCGTTCTGGGATAGGAAGAAATACCTAGGGGCCCGGCTAGATAGCTCAGTGGATAAAGAGCTCGCTGGGAAACCACATGGGGGGCCCTGGGTTCGGTTCCCGGGGACCTCTCCTAGCGGGCAGGCCGCCTTGAGAATGGCAGGCCGCCATGGGCGGGCCGGAGCCGCCGTGGGCAGGTCAGGGAGCTGCCACGGACAGGGCGGAAGCCGCCACGGGCAGGGCAGGTCGCCCGCGCGAATGGAGCGCAGCCAGCCACCGGCGAACTGAAAAAGCTGGCCGTGATGGAGGCAGAGGCCGCCCACGGGCGGGGAGGGCCGCGCCTGCGCAGTGACCGCAACGGGGGGGAGGGGGAGATATGTAATAAAATAAATAAATCTTTAAAAAAAAAAAAAAAAGGAAGAAATACCTAAAGCATTGTAGGATGCCTTCAGATTTTCAAATAAATTCCAAAGTATTTCTTTTTTAAAAATTTTACGAAAACGAAAATGTCTTTGGCCTAATTTAACTTCAGTACTTACATTTTCATCACTGTACATTTTAAAGAAACCCAAAACATTGCTCCAGTTCAGATCACAGCCAGTGCGATTTTATAACTAGGTCAAATTCTTCTTGTGTGTTTTGGAAAGACTTCGATTCATGAACTAATTGTTAACGTATTTCTTTCCAGTTAGGCCCAGCTGGGCTACATGAAGCTGTTTATTTTCAATAACTAGTTACTCCAGTGTGAAGCTTCCTGGGGGAGATATGAGGACCTGGAACAAACCCTGGGAGAAAATGTGCCTCTTCCTAACAGATCCTATTTAAATGTATATACCCAGTAATGGTGTATACATTTAAATACCTTAAAATGGCTTAGAAATAAGAGTAACCATTTCCTGACCTGCTCTGAGGATAAACCAAATACTGACTACTTGGCATAGTGTGGTGTGGTGTGGTGTGATTCCAAATTTGAGCATGGACTCTTATCTGTGTTTTTAATTAACCCCTAGATGGAGAACAGGGTTCCTTTCACATGACACTTACGTTCTGCACTGTAATTCCGGGAGTGCAACAGTGACATCGTTTATCTTCTAAATTATCTGTTTGTTATTAGGCGTATGTAAAATAAGAGACTGAAAAATCTTAAGTTTTTTGTATGTTCTCTGTTCAAATTGATTTTACATACTACAAAAGCCCAATTGAGAATCACTGAGGGTTGGCCTTGTTTTTCAACCATTAGCTTCACTCTTCAATTTCCAAGTTGCCCAATTACTGGAAATTGTCAAATGCTCCTTATAGATGGTTTCATTTAGTGATTGCTGGGGTATTCAGTCATCATAGCATGGAGCAGTGTGGGAACAGTTAGGTGCTCATTCTGTCCCAAATCCCATGTTTATTATGATTTAAGATGAATTAGATTCTGAAATATACACTTGCTAATAGAACCTACAACATTTGACTGAAAGGTTTGTCCTGGTTAGAGATTCTGAAAACGCTAATTTGAATAAGAGTGGTCATTCTTTAGCATCAGTTTTTTCCCCAAAACGATTCCCTTGACTACTAGAAATTAACTTTTACCTTGGAAAATAGCCTTGGTATTATGTATGTTAGGTTGGGGGATGGGGGGACCTGACTTTTCTGGGATTGAAATTGGGTTTGGAATAGTATTGGTAATATCCCAATTCTTGTCTTGGGTGGTAGGTTAGGTATTATTTTATTATTATATTTTATAGCATATTTATATGATATATGTTCTTTTGTAAAAGTTAATTTTTTTTAAAGAAAAATTGGATTGGGCATTTAAGGCCTAGTTTGTTTAGTCTGTGTTCACTGTTTCATTAATTAATATGTTTTTAAATAATGTGTACTTTTGGCAGGAATGTAAATGAATAACATATTTTGTGTTCTTAGAATTTAAAAGAAATTTGCAAGACACTTAACTTTTTTCCCCCTCCTTCCAACCTTGTAAATAACGGTGTGTGTTTCCATCTTCTTAGTCTAAAATTGCTTTTGTTTTCAGATGGTGGCCAGCAGAGATCTGCAATCCTAGGTCTGTGCCACTGAACATCCAGGGCCTTAAACACGACTTGGGGGATTTCCCCGTGTTCTTCTTTGGTTCCCATGACTACTATTGGGTGCACCAGGGCAGAGTGTTCCCTTATGTTGAAGGAGACAAAAGCTTTGCTGAGGGACAGACTAGTATTAACAAGACCTTCAAAAAAGGTAAGTTGGATGATGTTTACAGAGGCTCCCATGTTGATTCCTCAGTCTCCTTACTTGCATTTGACCTGTTTCTGGTATTAGAGGATTTTCACAAGGGTTGGTAGCTTCCAGTCAATCACACTAGAGCCAGGTTTGAAATACATGTCAGTGCTGTGTGTGAGAAAGGAGTTTCTTCAACGATCTCTCTACAGAGATTCTTCTGGGAAGAGTCTTCTTATCAGGTGAAGCTCCTTTGCCATAGAAGAGTAGGAAAAGCTTCCCACAAAGAGGCTTATAACTGCTGTTTTTGCAGCTTGTCAAGAAATTTGGGCTTTCTAGGTAAAAAGCTACCCTTAGGTTTACTTGGAAGTCTCTGATCGTTGAAGTGTAGGGCCTCTTCTCCGAGGCAGCAGCTTGCACAGAGCATAATGTTCAGCCATAAAGTACTTATATATATAGCCTTTTTCATAATGTTACTCTATGCTGGTGGTAAATGGTAATTTCCAACATATAATTTTAAAAACAAAACTCAGGCCAAATGCAGTGCAGTAGAAAAGCAGTATAAAACTACTCTCCTAATAGTTTTTGTTTGTTTGTTATTTATATGCTTTGTTTGGTCTTATTGACAGCACTGGAAGAAGCTGCAAAACGTTTCCAGGAATTGAAAGCACAAAGAGAAAGTAAAGAAGCACTAGAGATTGAAAAAAACTCAAGAAAACCTCCCCCTTACAAACACATCAAAGTGAGTTTTTAACCCATGAATACACTGGTGTTTGATAGGCAGAATGAAATGCATCACGCCTAGGAGTTAAAAGGCCTTTTCTGACTTGTGCAAACATGTGCTAATTATCACCGAGTTTTCTGTAAAACAAACAGCTTTTGCTGGAAGCATCAAATGGTAGCCACCACTGCTGTGCTGTGAGGATAAGGTCTTTGATAAGCCTTCTCATCCCTAGGAATGACATGTTTGATGTGAAACCCTGTTCGTGTTCTACCAGGCTAACCTGCAACCAAATGGTAATATAGGTATTTAGCCCTCTTCCTCCAAAGAGCCCACAGACAATCAGGTTTTGTCTTGTTTTTACTTACGAAGTTTCTGTCAACCTGTGGAAGGAGAGATACACAGGATAAGTAATTGAGAATTCACATCCGGTTTTTGATGGCTTTGTCAACTAAGGAGAGGCAGTTACTATTCTTAGCTTATTCAGGGGGAAACTAAGCCTTTCTCAGAGTCATTCCACAAGGCAGTAGCAGAGCCAAGAAGAGCAATGGTGTTTTCAGCATTCCTGTTCCAATTACTAATAGATTGCTTATTGTCCGCCTCCCTCTATTTGTGATTTTGTTTTGTAGGCTAACAAAGTAATAGGAAAGGTACAGATCCAGGTTGCTGACCTGTCCGAGATTCCCCGCTGTAATTGCAAACCAGCTGATGAAAACCCTTGTGGCTTGGAGTCAGAGTGCCTGAACAGAATGCTGCAGTATGAGTGTCATCCGCAGGTGTGCCCAGCTGGAGATCGTTGCCAGAACCAGTGCTTTACAAAGAGACTCTACCCTGATGCAGAAATCATCAAAACAGAGAGAAGAGGCTGGGGCCTCAGGACCAAAAGGAGCATCAAGAAGGTAGCGTGCGCCAGGGGTGGGGGGACTGGATGGCACAGACCAGGGCCTCTGCCTCTTAGGGATGCTTTAGGAGGGTGTAATTCTAGGGATAAAACCTGTAAGGATTTATGGCAGAGTTTCAAAACTTTGCACCTGGAAAATTTAGCACTCCTGGGGCAAAGAAATAGTGGTAGGAAGAGGATTTAAAATGGACATAAATATGGTCAATACATACTCTTTTTTCCCCCATCTAGTCTATAGCAAATACATTTCTGTGAGATGTCATCTCATTCTTTTTTTAAACCCTCTTGTTGTATTCCATAGTAAGTTGTACCATAATTTACTTAACCATTCCTCCATTAAAGGAGATGTTTTTAAAATTCTATAATGACCATTCTTGGGCATCTGTATTTGTGCACCTATTTCTCTAGGTTAAATTGCTTGAAGTGAAAGTTATTCATTCATCACATACTTATTAAGCTGCTTTTTTATGCCAGGTACTATTCCGGGTACTTGGAAAACAATAGTGAGCAAGACATATAAAGCCCTGACCTTGATGGTTCTGCTGGAAGAGACAGAGGATAAACATATATATATATATATGTATATAATGTTGAGCACCATTAAAGGCCGCAAAGAAAAATAGAGCTGTCTAAGGGAATACCTGGTGACAGGGATTGCTGTGTTAAATTGGTTGGTCAAGGAAGGCCTGAGGAAGGAATATTGGACCTGAATGTGTGAGGGAGCAAGTCATGCAAATACGTAGGGAGGAAGAGCATTCCAGACTGAAGGAAAAACGAGCTGAGAGGCCTTAGCGTGCTCCAGGAGCAGCAGGAGAGCTGGTGCGTCTGCAGGATGGACAAGGGGAGGGGCAGTAGGTTGGAGACAAGTGAGGTGGGTAGCCAGGTGCTACATCATCTGAGGCCTTAGAGGCCTTGCATGGGAAACTTCTGGAAGATTTTAGCAGGGAGTGGCTTGATGTGACTTGGTGTATTAGTTTTTCATTGCTGCATAACAATGTTATCACAAATTTAGCCACTTAAAACACCACACAATTTACCATCTCACTGTTTCTGTAGGTAGGAGTCCAGGCAAGGCTTAGCTGGCTCTTCCACTTAGGGTAACAAAAGAGTACAGCCGAAGTGTCAGCCAGGGCTGGGTCCTCCTCTGGTACCTTGACTAGGAAGGGAGCCATTTCCCTGCTTGCATGGTACTGGCAGAATTCTGTTCTTTGCAGCTGTGGGTCTAAGAGCATCAAGAGTTTTTTTGTTTGTTTCATTTTGGGGTTTTGTGTGAGGTTTTTTGGTTTGGTTTGGTCTGGTCTGGTCTGGTCTGGTCTGGTTTGGTTTAGTTGCTGGCCAGAAGCTGCTCATAGTTTCTAGAGGCTCCCCTAGATGGCCCTTGCTTCCTTACAGCCAACAGGAGGGACAAACAGACTCCAGCAAGACTGGTGCTGAAGTCTTATGTAACACAATCACCGGAATCCCGTTGCCTTTGCCATTTTATTGGTTAGAAGCAAGTCACAGGTCCTCTCGCACTCAAGGGGAGGAGGTCACACAAAAGCATGGACACCAGAAGCCGGGCAAGGAGCGTGCAGACCTCCCTAAAGCCTGTCTGCAACGCTTGGGTCTCAGAAGGGAAACTTTGGCTGAAGTGTGGAGAATTTATGATAAGCAGGGGAGGAGTGATAGAAAGGACACCCTTAGAGTAGTCTGGAAGAGAGATGATCCTCCAGAGCTTGAACCACTAGAGTTGGAGCTGAGCAGGAGAGAGATTGGATTTCTGATATTTTGGATTTGCTGATGGATTGGATATGTGGGTTGGGTTGCCATCTACCTCTAAAATGTTATAAATGCAAACATTTTAGTACTACTTTAATGCTGTGCATGTAACACGTAACTTTTTGCCTATGCTTTGGGAAATTTCTGGGGCCATCCTGAAACCCATCCAGTTTTAAATATCGTGTTAATACATTTTAATAATAGTTGCATTTATGCTGAAACATTTTCTGAAATACTTTATTAAATTAGTGATATAATCCAGAGAAAATGCAATCTGGATTGCTCTGCCCTTTAGCACTTGGATGATTGCTGACATGACAATTGATCTTTTAAAAAATAGCTAGAAATATACAGTCATTGAAAAGCATAATCATAAAGACTTTGTATTAACATGGAAAATATTTTTGGTCTATTTACAAGGGCAAAGTTCATATGAAATTAAGTGTACACAGTCCCTTTCTTTTCACACATAACAGATTCCTGAAAACATGTACCAGAGTCAAACAAGGGACTTCCTGTTATGAAGTGGTTCCTTTCTCAGAAATTAAAAAAAAAAAAAAATTTAAATACTCAAACTACATCCTGCCTTTTAGCCATGGTATTCAAGGACAGATTCTTCGAATTTTTTTTAAGTTCTTTATTAAAGGTTTTCTCAATTGATTTCACAGTTAACCAGTAAGCAACTCTTTTAGGCTAAAGATTTGTCACTTTTAGGATGTCTAAAATAGTTCTGTCTTTATTCACAATAGTATCAAGTTTGAGATTTGTACTGCTTGTTTATTTTTTATCAGCACTTTAATTTTTCTATATTCACTCATTTTCGTAGAATAATTAATTTAAACTCTAAAAAATGTTTTCAAACTTTTCTTGCCACAGAACCATTTCTTCAAAGAAATGTTACCTTGAATTCCATGTGTGAAAAAGCTGAAATGGAGCCAATTTGTTTGCAACTCTTTTCTATATAGGTTTCCATTAAAGATTATTTGCCATAAAATAGTTAAATGTAGTAGCACCAGGTGGCAATGCAGTCGTCTTCTACCCTTGAAGGCGGCGATATGATCGAATAGTGCAAAATGGTGTTCATCGGATGATGTCAGGGTCCAGACCGGACGCCTGAAAGTGAAGGCTGTCAGCGCTGAGTGCGCCAGGCGTGCACCTGTTCTGCACAACTCTTGTGTGGCCTTCTTGTGACAAGGGCTGGAAGAAAAGGGTGGGGAAATGAACCATTCTGGTATGGTTTTGCAATTACAGATTGAAAGTTTTCCTTTTTCTAACCGAATTCTTTGTTATAGCTTGGACAGTAAATAGAAATGGGGAGAGATTTGAAAAAGCCAGAGATCAGCTTTTGTGGTGACCATTCTCCGGGGGAGACAAGGGTGTAGCTCCTGGAAGCAGACTAGTGTTCCTCACAGAACACACTAGCAGCCGCCAGCCAAGGGAAAAGACTGGTGCCTTCCAATCTGACCCATTGATTTCTCTCTTTGTGTTACAGAAGTAATAATCTTTGTCAATTGAGAAAGAATAACTATTTTAACAACATTATGTTCTTAATGATGTACTAAAATTAAAAATGATACTGTACGCATCTTTAGATGACTGGTATTTATTATTAACAGTTCTGTGATACT
Source organism: Chaetophractus vellerosus (assembly GCA_004027955.1). Classification (NCBI taxonomy): domain Eukaryota; kingdom Metazoa; phylum Chordata; class Mammalia; order Cingulata; family Chlamyphoridae; genus Chaetophractus; species Chaetophractus vellerosus. The sequence continues at coordinate 5,887 of PVKH010006761.1, read as the reverse complement.
AAGAGCAGTGAGAAGGGTTAGTGAACATTTGTGGGGGCAGGGAGGGAGGAAGGAGGGCTGGTAAAACAATAAGCTGATATATCTTTATTTGTTTCCTAAGACATTCATTTTCCTCAAAAGTATATTAGTAAGTCTGGTAAGCACTGATATGCTGTTGTCTTAGATTGAATCAGCAATGGTTTTTGATGTAAAAGGGTTAATGATTATGTATTTATAAAAACAAAATGTTGAATGTACATTATTTACTCTTATTAAAAACAGAGCTCATCACTACACACCTCTTTGAACTGCTAAAATGAAAAACAGTTCTGATACCAGATGCTGGCAAGGATGTAGAGAGAGTGGATCTCATACAGTGCTGGTGGGAATGTAAACTGGTGTAGCTACTCTGGAAAATAGTTTGGCAGTTTCTTAAAAAACTAAACATATACTGGCCATTTAGCCCAGAGAAATCAAAATGTATGTCCACACAAAACTTTCACAGCTCACTTGTTTCAGCTTTAGATCTTTTCCAGGTCTCACTCCTAAGCCCCTTTAGCTACAAACTCGTAGACACCTGTTATAATACAGCCTCAAGGCTGGAGTAGGCCTTGTCCCCAGATCCAGTGATACACCACTGTGGGTACAGTTCACATAAAAACAGTATTGTCAGCGAGAAAAGACAAGCAGCTTATCACTTTTGATGCAACTGTACAAGAAAAATAGTGCTACTGATGGCTGTTTCTAGGGCTGAAGTCACGCCTTCAGAGTGCCTTTTGATTAACGCTCTTGACTTTACACGTAGTAAGGAGTGATTTCCAAGATAACACATTTATTTTGCGTTTATATATTGTATGCTTCTCTGCAGGGTGAATTTGTAAATGAATATGTTGGTGAATTAATTGACGAAGAAGAATGCAGATTGCGAATCAAGCGAGCCCATGAGAACAGTGTAACTAATTTTTATATGTTAACTGTTACCAAGGTAAAATTGCTTCTTTTTTTTTTTTTTTTTTTTGTAAGACAAGGGATTTTTTTTTTTTTTTTTTTTTTTTTTTTTTTTTTTTTTTTTTAGTTTATGGTTTTTTTTTTTTTTTTTTTTTTTTTAATTTGTTTCATGGTCTTAGGTTGAACTTAGTTTCCTCTAATTTTTTTCAGGAAATTATATTGTTTACAGTAGCCAGTATGCTACCTGTGAAATGTGCTCATTATACCAGCGTACACGGTGACTAACTGTTGAAGCCTTGCATGTCACTCAAGAGCAAGGGGTAGCGAATAGAGAACCAGAAATAGGATCAAAATATCTGGAATTTAGTCTCAGCTCTTCTTATTCACTGAACACATGGGCTTCCCTTTCTTTATCACTAATGGAGAGAATCAGCTCTGTGAACTCTCTAAGTTGTAAACCACCGCTAAATTTCTGCTTTAGCAAATACTCTAATTCTAAATGGCTCTGTATATTTAAACTTTTGTTTTTAATGAGTTAGGAAAAGAATGATGTAAGAAAAATGATAGTAAAATAGAATAAAACTGCTGTTTCCATAATATAATCATAAGACCTATGTGATGTACATTAAATCCATTGTCTCATTTAATTTTTTCAGCAGTCCTCTGAGCTACAGAGGATGAGAAACTGGGGCCCAACGATGATAAGTGATTTACTGAATATCCTGTTAACAGCTTAGTGAAGATCCAAGGCTAGGGTCCATCTTTCCTGTATTTCAGGCTCTCTCTAAACTGAGAGTCGGAATATCTTTTAAAAAAATAGAGATCATTTAAAAGGAGTATTCTTTGATGATATTTCATTATTTGCAAGTTTCACAGCTCTGGAGTTCATAAATACAGACTAAGATGTCATTTATGGTTGCTGGAGACTGGGTCCTTAGATCTTCCCCTGACTGCCAGTGGCTCCTTGGGCCGTAGACCTTACTCAGGAGGCTCCATCCTCTGGAGCTGACCCAGACTATCAGAGTCTGAGGTCAGGGGGCCTGAATGTTCAGCTTGTTGCCGTATTTTGAACTTCAGTGTAAGCTGAAGCAGAGGAAATAGATGACTACTGGAAAGCACATTGCACACCGTGCAGCCTTTCCTCAGGCACTTCTCCAAGTCTTCACTCAGGGAAGCAGTTTCTCATTTTTCCTTCTTCCTGCTGGATAGTCTAAGCTCTCATCTCCTCACTCTGTACTAGTTTTGCCTCCTGTTCAAACTTTAGTTCCCATCACAAGTAGCTACCTGAACTTATAGCTCTCTAGTCAGAAAATACCCTTCCTCAGAAATGTTTGTTTCTAGAAACTAACTTTTAAAAGAAACGACATTCCGCTTTCTCTCAATTGCTTTACCTAGGAGGACATCAAGCAGTCGAGAACGTAGTGAATTGCACGGGGAGCAGCATGCTTTAAGAGTTGTCAGTTGTCAAGCATGAGCTGGTAGCCACATGCTGCTGCTGCCCTGTGGCCCTTGACTGAGTTGGATGTTTCTAAGATGGCTTTATACTTAGCTTTATGTCAAAGGTATCTTTCTTTTCTTTTCTTTCTGAAGGACCGTATAATTGATGCCGGCCCAAAAGGAAACTATTCTCGCTTTATGAACCACAGTTGCAATCCAAACTGTGAAACACAAAAGTGGACAGTGAATGGAGATGTTCGAGTTGGCCTTTTTGCTCTTTGTGATATTCCTGCAGGTAAAAATATAATTTGCTCCCTGTCTGCCCTCCACAGGAAGAAGAAGTATCTTCAAGGCTTGAGATTCAAGTTATTTATTCAAATAATATAAACAGTTACAATATTTAGAATCGAGTGTTATCTGCCAGCTAAAAATCTGTATTCTGCAAAAGGGAGCCTAGCTGGAGCCTTGGTGTAAGAGGGGATATTATAGGAATCTGTGGGTCCATGATCCTGTTGAAGTAATTCTCTTAATTATTGCTATCTCTTCAATGTAACCGTATGTTTAAGCATTTGTTTTCTTTTTTAAAAAATTATATATAAAAGGTAATTAGCCTAGGGGAACAGGTGTAGCTCAGCAGTTGAGCACCTGCTTCCCATGTACTAGGTCCCAGGTTCAATCCCTGCTATTTCCTTAAAAAAGGGGGTGGGGAGGGGAAGGTAATTAGACTGGTTAACATCAACTGGTTTCTTGATTTTTTTTTTTTTTTTTTTTTTTTTTACTTTGAAAGCTCAGTCTGTTCCAAATTAGACATAAAAAGCCTCTAAAGCCAGAGCTGTTGCTTTCATTTTTCCTTACTGATCCAGCAATTTAACAGCAAAACTTAGTTTCTCCTTTGTTAAGTTTCTAGGGAAATGCTATAGCTAAAAAAGAATTAAGTTTTATTTCTAGAATTAATTGTGGATTGCTCAAACCCAGCTAAAAGAAAGCTTAAGGGACCCTAGTTTGAATCTCCGGGTCTTTAGTGTATGTAGTAAACCATTGTTTGGACCCTTATCTGATGATACAGTAAAGCATTAATTACTAGAAATAGCATCACAATTCCATGTTTAGAAACTTGTGTGAATTAGCCTTGGAAATGAGGGCTAAGCTAGAACCCATTTTTCTTGAGCATAGATTGCAAATTCTTACACTTTTTTTCGATCATTTCTATGAAAAGCACATGACTTCTTTTTACAGTATTTTTTTCCTTCTTTCTTTTTTTTGCCACCACAGTCTTCTGTGTGGTGAAACATGGGGAGAGGAAGTCTCCATGTCAGAATTATGTCTCTTTTTTTCATTGTGAGTGGGTCTGTGGCAGCATTTCTCTTCCTCATGACTTGAGCATGATAATTATTTCTCTTATGTTTTAGGGATGGAGTTAACATTTAACTATAACCTGGATTGTCTGGGCAATGGCAGAACGGAGTGCCACTGTGGGGCAGAGAACTGCAGTGGTTTTCTAGGAGTGCGACCAAAGGTCAGTTTTGCCAGGGAGTGCCCCAAGCCAACAGGGCTGAGAGCAAGGCTGTTGAAGAAGTTTGTTTATGGCCTTCTCAGGAAAATGCTGGCACATGGGTACCTGGGTACCTGGTTAGTTGTGTTTACCGAAAGCTTAGGTACTCTAACTTCCCAATGAAGCAAATCTTAGTAAAGGTCCTTTGGGTTCTGAAAAGGTATTTATTTTTTTATTATTATTATTTTGTTTTATTTATTATATATCCCCCCCTTTCTGGTTGTTCTTGCTGTGTTCATTTTTGCGTTCTTCTGTGTCTGCTTGTCTCCACCCCCGTTGCGGTGACCCACCGAGTCAGCTCACCGTGCGGCAGCTTGCCCTTGCTCGCAGTGGCTTGCCCTGCCCGCAGCAGCTTGCCTTCTCAAGGAGGCCCCGGGAACCGAACCCGGGGCCTCCCATGTGGTAAACCGGAGCCCTACCAATTAAGCCACAGCCGGTTCCTGAGGTATTTCTAATTCAATATGGAATTAGTAAAGTACTCTCCAAAAACTTAACCACTGAATTGTACACTTTAAAATTGTGAATTTTATGGTATGTGAATTATGTCTCCATTTTTAAAAAAATTTACAGGCTGTCTAAACTTGAACGGGTTCAAGCTTGTTGGCTTCACCACCATCCCGGCAATTAAAAAAAGAAGCAACGTCTTCAAAAACCAATGAAAATGAAGCCTTATTGTTATATTTATTTTAATATTGTTACAGGATAGGCTGTCCTGATTTTCTTAGGTGATTGAACTACAGATGAATTTAAATGAATGTGAGGTCGTAGGGTTTTCTATGTAAGGCTTCATCCGCTCTCTGTGATCATTAAAACTGTGATCCTTTTTTTTTTTGTTTCCCAGTCTGCATGTGCATCAACAACTGAAGAGAAGGCAAAAAATGCTAAGCTAAAGCAGAAGAGACGAAAAATCAAAACAGAACCAAAGCAGATGCATGAAGATTACTGTTTTCAGTGTGGAGACGGTGGAGAGCTGGTCATGTGTGACAAAAAGGACTGTCCCAAAGCATACCACCTCCTATGCCTTAACCTGACTCAGCCACCGTACGGTAGGCTTCGGGACCTTCCTCTGACATGCATCTCTGCCAACTATTTGTAACTTAGGGTACACTCCATTCCCCTCAGTAGGACCGTGTTGAATGGAAATGTTGAATAGAATGAGCAGACAAAAATTTTGCCACTGAAAAAAATCTTGCAAATTTGGGACACCCTGTGGACCAGCAAAGATTGGTTGCTTTCTTATTACTATAGGTGGGTGGTTGACACCGATGGCGTTGGCTTGGGGGCAGTAGCTCATGTCCGTATTTAATAGTCTGCCCAGCCCCAGACCGGCTGAAATTTGGAGTTGTATTCATTTGCATGCAGTCTCCAAAGAACGTGGGCATTTCAATTTTTAATGGATAATCAAGACAGGCTCTAACTTGGGCTCTTTTCCTTCTTCCCATGCCCATGTCAGGAAAGTGGGAATGCCCGTGGCATCAGTGTGACGAGTGCAGCAGCTCGGCAGCTTCTTTCTGTGAGTTCTGCCCACATTCATTTTGTAAAGATCATGAAAAAGGAGCTCTGGTTCCCTCTGCACTGGAAGGCCGGCTTTGCTGCTCCGAGCATGACCCCGAATCTCCTGTGTCACCAGAATACTGGAGCAAGATAAAATGTAAATTGGAATCACAAGATCATGGAGAAGAAGGAAAAGAATAAACGGGTGGTGATGTTCTATTTTTCTTTTTGTTTAAATGGGGGAAAAAAGGAAAAGAAAAAAGTAAATAGATAATGCAGTTGAAAAAGAGACTGTTACAGAGCGAACAGCCTTTGCCATCTGAACTGCCTTATTATTGTGAAAACGGGGAAACCAGTTCCTGCAGAAGCAGTTGATGGCCTCTGGTTTTTTTTGTTTTGTTTTGTTGGTTTGGGGATTCTTTTGTAGAGAGTTCAATTCCCTTTGTCTTTTTTTTTTTTCTTCTTTTTTCTTTTTTT
>PVKH010006760.1:0-20770 GCA_004027955.1 Chaetophractus vellerosus | reverse complement strand
CACCTGGCCCAGGGTTCAGAGACGCTGAAGCAGGAGATCCAGCAGGAGCTGGAGGAGCTGTGGGCAGGCAGAGAGCAGGGAGGTACATGCTCTGCAGCAGTGTTCCAGGCCCTGTGCTGACCTCCTGAGTGCAAAAGAAGATAATGGCTCTTTCACTTCTGGCTTCCTGTGCAAAATGTTTCCTGTGGACCACACTAGCTAAGAGTACACAGTGAGGGAAATTCTGAGAAATATAGTTCCAGCTTAGCTAAGATGATGCAATATAAACTCATCACACCAGGATAGCTTTGATCCTAGATGAAGACACAACAAAAGGCTTTGAGAGCAAGAAATCTTCCTTGAGTCTCTAAAACAATGAAAATAAACATCTGCAAAGAGTGAAAGCGCAAACAAGGATTTCTTCCCATCTGCTTCACCAATAAAAAAGAATTACTTTGAACGGCTGGTGAAGTTCACAAAATATTGCATTTGTAGGGTGAAAGCCAGGAAGGGCAGAAGACACAATTGAAGACAAAAGAGCAAAGGAAAAAGAAAAGCTGAGAATAGTATGTGATGGGGCTCAGAAGCAGGGGGAAGTATCAGGCGGAAGCAGGCAATGGTAGGGATGATAAACAACAGGCGATGCCTGTCAACAGAGAAGAGAGGCAGCCACCAAAAATCAGATGAAAGAGCAGCTTCTCTACCTGGGTGGGAAAACCTCCACCTGAGCCTCTCTTGGTTGTGCTAGAAGGAACAGCCATATGGAACTTCTATTCTAGTGCATTGTAACAGGCAGGGAGGTCAAGCTGCAAATGGCGAACTCAGTAGCTCCCAAGGAACAGTATTTGGGATCTTTTTTCAAACAAATGGCATTAATTAAAATAGCTAGTTTAAACTCTCTGTAAAATTTACTTATGTAAAACAATTCCTTCCTCAATAATTCCAGTTTAAATATTTAAATGTTGTCAATTTCAACCTGTTTTTCTCATGTATTATTTAGAATAATAGCTACCATTAATTTAACCTACTATTGTCAAAAATTAGGATATAATTATACATGCAGCATGACAAACAGTATTTAGAAGACTAGACAGAGTAGTTTTTACTCAATCTGTTGGTCCCAGTTAAATCAAACTCTCAGATTTTAAGTGGGTTTGCATATCATGCGAGGAACTTAATATCGCTTTTAAAGAGTCTAGGGAACACACAAACCCTATACAAACTTAGATGACTTATAGGCAGTAATCCTTCTTAACTTTACTTGGTTAGATATAGGATACTTTGAAGAGGATTATGAAGTCTGGATCCTGTCTTTCCAAGAAAATCCTGCCGAAGCCATTAGCAACGCTGTAAATTACCTTTACAGAAAATATTGATCACTACATTTTCCTCAGATCATGGCTTTTGTTAAGTCTCAGAGAGAGGAGCAATTATAGATGGGAGAAGCATGGGACAGCTAGAGCAGAGTTCTGGTCCCAGTCACCCACGGGTTATAGGGCTTTTGGCAAGATTCTTAGCTTTTCTTAGCCCTACTTTTTCTTTTTTTAAATCTGTTCAATAAAGGATCCTAATACTTATCTCATAGGTCGTTATGAGGACAAAATTAAATATGTCTGATCCTTAGTTATGCAATAACTATTATTATTAGCAGTAGATCATTGAGAAAGTCTATAAAATCACAGTGAAATAATGTTGAAAATAAGAACCTTTGTTCAAGTGTATAATTCTCATATTAAAGAAAAATTTTCAAAAGTCATTCTTTACTTAGGATATTTGGTGATTGAGGAGCATGTTTCATTTTAATTTGTGACTTGTTTAACTTTTCTTCAAATGTTCTTAATGATACATGGTTTGGGTTACTAGAAATATTGTTTTGAAGTCACTTCTCCCACTTTACTAACAAACAAAATATGACTGGCCATACTTTAAGTCAAAGGAGAAAGTAAACCTAATTAAAAGAAAAAAAAAATTAAAGCCCAAATTATAGTTTAAGTAACTGAGGTATCTGTATCTTGTGAGAATTAATGCTCTCCCAGTAAGGAGAAAGTTGAAACAGAATTCTCTGCAGCTAGAAGAAGATTTAAAGGAGAGTAAAAAAAGGAGGGGCAAAGGAGGAACCTTGATATAAAGAGGTTTTTTTTTTTGGTGATTGATGCCTAGTTTTCTCATTTGTGCTACCTTTGTTATTAAGCCTTATCATAGGGCCCTAAGCTATTATAAATTATTCTGAAAAATATTAAACACCATGAAAATGGATTTATATAAATTCTATTGAAATTTTATGCCATTTTCCAAAGGCAATAATTCCTCAAAATTTTTAAATGTGTTTTAAACCTTACCTCTATAGTATTCCCGTAAATCACAGTTTCTTCTAATTTCTAAATAGGTTAATTCAAGGGTGTATTTCTAGCAATTAACAAATTCACAAAAATGACAGACTGTGTTCTGCAGAATGCTTACACTGCTTGACCTTGAACCAGATCTGCGTGTTTAATGCTGACCATGCACAGCTTATCGTGACCTTGTTCATAACATTTATCATGAACAGTTTCACTAAAATGGTCACTTTCTTTGCCCTTGTTTTACATTAATATTGCCACTGCCACAGATCTGTGGAATTTATGAAAAACAGTTTTGTAATTGATATGTTCACGGAGCCTCTGCTAGAACCACTCATATTTATTCTTATTTGAAGATAATCTATTTGGGAGAGTTTGAGCAGCTTCATCCAAGGCCTGGGCTTGTCACCCATCCCTCCCTGCATTTCTTCTGGGAAGAGATGCAATTAAAATATACTTTAGTTTGAACCCATAATTAGCATATACTTGATAAAAATATGTCCCAGAGACTTAAATCTTTGGTCTGTCCTTGTGCCAGTTGAGCCCTGAATTTCAGGAGAGTTGCAACACCTACTCTCCAGCTCATTGGACTCACACAGGACAACTAACAAGGAGCTGATGATGGACAACGCCCATTCCAAGGAACAGAGAGTGTCTACAACTGCAAGCAAGATAGCTCCATCCATCTGCCCCATGAGATCTAAGCCCCCTCAATTAGAAGCAGAGTGGGCATCACTGTCCCCAAATCCTCAGGATTGGGAAATGAACAATGGACTAAAGTAGGCTTATTATTATTCTACCATATACTTAATATTCTAGCAATGGAAGAACTCTTATCACTGATGTAAAGGCAGTGGCCACCAGATGTTCTAAAGGATGGAGAAGGAAGAATAGGTGTAATATGAGGGCATTTTTGGGACATTGGATTTGTCCTACATGACATTGCAGTTATGGATACAGGCCATTGTATATTTTGTCCTAACTTACAAAATTGTGCTGGACAAAGTATAAACTATAATGTAAACTATAGTATGCTTCAGTGTGGGTTCATCAATTCTAACAAACGTGCCACACTAATGAAGGATGTTGTTAATGTGGAAAAGTGTGGGAGGGGGAGAAGGTGGGGTATATGGGACTCCCTTATATTTTTTATACAACATTTATGTAATCTAAAGCTTCTTTAAAAATAAAAAAAATTATATATATATATATATATATATATATGCTTCAGAACAAATGAGGGGATGAAGAAAATAGTCAATAACTTTTTGTTACCCATGACAGGACAGAGTTTTTTTGTGAATATTTTTTGCTATTGTTCATTTTTTTCTTTTAAGGAGGTACCGGGATTGAACCTGGGACTTCATACATGTGAAGCAGGTGCCCAACCACTGAGCTACACCCAACCCCTCATTTCTTTTTGATTTAGTAACTCTATTTTTTTTTTAATAAATTTTTTTTTTAAGATTTATTTTATTTTATTACATATCTCCCCTCCCCCCCATTGCAGTGATGCGCCGAGACTGGTCACTGCGCAGGTGCGGCTTTCCCCGCTTGTGGGCAGCTTCTGCTTCCGTCACGGCCGGCTCTTGCTTCAGTTTGCGGGTGCCTGGCTGCGCTCCATTTGCGGGCGACCTGCCCTGCCCGTGGCGGCTTTGCCCTGTCCGTGGCAGCTTTTTGCCCTGCCCACGGCGGCTCTGGCCCACCCATGGCGGCTTGCCCTTTCTCAAGGCGGCCTGCCCGCTAGGAGAGGTCCCCGGGAACTGAACCCAGGGCCTTCCATGTGGTATGCCGGCGCCCTATCCACTGGGCTATATGGCCGGCCCCGATTTAGTAACTCTATATTAAGAGAATTAAACATCAGTGAAAAACTCAGTATCAAGGGAACTATGTACTACATTTCAAAGAGATAAGATTATTGGGGATAGATGAGGGTGTGGCTCTTGAGCGAGCCCAACTGTGCCTTTACGTCAAAAAAACCAGTTAACTCAAGCCTAACTTAAATACACATGTCTACAGAAAGCCTAGTTTTCCAGCTGGACTTTCTTACATGTACCATAAACCTGCATTAGCTGGTAAAATGGGGTGTTCTGTTACTCTGGATAACAGATTCTTCTGGACTAACTTTGCATGTTAGTCACAAGAAAATTTTTATTTCAAAAGGTCAAAGTTCTAAAGTATATTTTAATTGCATCTGCTTTGGTCAAGAATATATTGGAAGTAATTTAACTTTTTATTGAAGATATAGGAGAAAAATTATTTTAATCGTTTTCTTATCTAGGGCAGTGGAAGATATATGAGCATGATCTTCAAAGCTATGGAAAACAGAACTCTTTTTGCAAAATCTCATATGATCCTCAGGATTACATTATGAGGTATGACTTATTGCAGTTTTGAAGTTGGAAATGGGTTCAGAGAACTGCCTATTTTGTCCAACGCCACGTAGTTAATAAGAGGCAAAGACAGGATCTAAATCCAGACTGACTTGACAATGCAGTCACCACTACATCCCATGGCAAAGGCAGAGCAGCTTTCTCCCAGGTCTTCTCCTTTGATTGCTTAACGCCACCTTCACAGTCTTTATCTTTTTATTTATTTTTTGTTATGACAGAATCATCAGTAATTATGCCTTTCATATCATCTTTTATCTACTTCTTAACTCATATTTATGTTTGTGTGTTTCTTGGTTTTGTTTTGTTTTTGCTTGCTCCAGGAAGGAGAAGCTTGCATTTGTAGTGCCACAATCTCTATTTTTTAAATTACACATTTCTATAATGTTTGTATATGTCTCTACTGGCAAATACATAGATTATCTTTGGAAGGATATACACAAAAAACTCATGAAAATGATTGTATTTTGGGAGGAAAGATGAATGGCAATGCAAAATATTTTGAATATTATACTATTTATACACTTTAATAGTTGAAAAAAATTTAAATCTCTATACTGTGGATAATGGGAAATGAGCTGTTATAGACCATTAGAAACTGGTTGAATTAATACAACTTAAAAATGGAAATGAAAAATTTTAAACCCTTGCTGTCTTACTTATTCATGGATTAGTTGTGATAGTAGATGTCAGAGGGTACCCAATAATCTAAATGCTTTGGAATCTGGAGCTTAAATATAACCAAATAAGATACATACAACAACTGTAGCATGACTTCCAATATGCCATGTGGGATTGATTGGCATGGAGAAGTTAATTCATAGCAAAGTGGTACCTAGGAAAATGAGTCTCACGGCATACCCTGCAGATTACATTTGTCTTTTGGATACAACTTTAGGAAAGTCATTCAAACAAAGGGGAATTTGTATCAGGAAATTAATTTGCTTTATTTTCAGAAGGTTCTGACCCTGGGAATGCTTTCTGCAACTGTTATGGATCTTTGGGAGTAGGTATTATTTAGCAGCAATAGATATTTTTTTGTGTGGTTGTTATTACTGGCCAGTTAAATGTATGTGTGTATATTTTTAAAATATATGTATATATATATATAATCCATATCCATTGTTAATATCAACCATTACTATAGGAAGTAGTGCCATCATTATAACTTGACAATGGACAGTGATATTCATGAAGGCCAAAGGTATGATCCACCAATGCTAGTTCAATATTCATTATTTTATAAAATGTGTTCAGGGTCAAAGGCTCAGCAAGATGAAGTGATTCATCCTGATAATAATCCAATCTATTCATTTTACCTAGTTTAAGTATTTTCTGGTTATTTATACAATATCCCAAGTCAAGTTCTTTTACTTGTCATGACATTTAAAGGCATCAAATGTATGGAATAAAATGTTTGCAACCTTGTCTTCAGATGTTGGCAGTAATTTACTTTCTGGTAGGTTCTCTGACCATTTTCCCCTGTGGTCACCTTTTACAAATGAGTCATACCCACTGTAGTAGGAATAATATTCATAAGCAAAAAAATCTTTTATAGATTCTGCTGAATAGGCTCATTCACTGACATGGAAAAGAAAAATGAACATGTACTATGATTATCACATTTGTAGAGTGACACATAGGAGCATTTGGCAGTTTTTCCCCTGCAAAAGGTCCCTACTTTAAAAATTATATATCCCTTTTCTGTGTTTAAGAGAAGTTGACTTTGTTCACTGCCCTCCACTACTACGCTATGTCCCGTCCTGAGTTGTCTCACATCCTGGCTAAACCTTCAGTCTGGTTTCTTTCTTTTCTCCCTTTCTTGGTAGGGTATATGCTGAAGGTTTTAACAAGGGTATTACTGAAGCAATCCCCAACTTTCAGAGAAAGTATTTTCTATGCAACTCAAGTTAACTGACTTTAGCAACTTAGAGACAATGATATTTCTGGAGAAATGAACAACTTTGTATTTTGGTGATCGTTTCAGAAGAGTAGATTTTGATTCAGTCCAGCTCACATCTGATTCTTTGACTTTTTCTTTTAAGTCAGGTCAGATTTTATCATATTTAGCAAAGACTATTATGGGTCCTTCATCTACTAAAATAACCTTGTGAAAATTCCCTTTATAAGAGCATGATGATAAGGTCCTAAATCAATTTCTATCACACATTTAGACACAGACATTAAATCATATTAGCACCCAGAGTTTTCTTTTAACATATTGTCACTTTCTATTGACTTTGCCAATTCTAAAAAGAAGGCTGTTTGATACATCTGTGGTGAATTAAATCATAATAAATTAATGTCCAAAAGAGGGGGAAAACACATGCCAACAAAATTTGTGGTTAAGTAGTAACGGCTCAAGTTATTTTAATCAGTCTTAATTTTTATACTTGTGACTCTACTCATTAGTAGAATATTCTCATTAGCCTGGTATGTTATTATGCTATCCTCAGAGGTACTTCAGGGTGGGCACCCAGCAGATAATGTAACTTTTCAATTACTGACATGCAATGCTCCTGGTTGTAGGGCAACCTCATTTTAGACTTTTCCTTTTCTCTCTCTATTTGCCTATCCATGCTCTTAGCCATGACTTAATAAACACCTACCATATTTCAGGCACTGTACTTGGTGATGGTGGTACAAACATAAAAAAGATCTTGGTCTGCCCTCAGGTGACCCTCACAAAACAGAAGGGGGGAAAGACAAGATACGCCTTCACTAAATTTTATAGGAGAGGTGGGAACAGGGTGCTATAAAAATGTAGGGTAGGGAGCCAAGCCTATCTGGTGGAAAGTGAGGAGAAAGGTAGCAAGGATTTAGAAAGGGAGTGATAGTAGGTTAAGGATTCAAAGACTGAACAAAACATCACTGGTGGAAAAGGGGGGAAGAGCATTGCAGGCTGGAACGGACATTAAGAGGGAAGGACGAGACATGAATGTGCAAGGGAGTTGCGAATGGTTCAAGATGGTGAAGAAGTAAGGGAAAGTGGGGCAAAGCGGTCAAAGGTGCAAGAAATATGGATGGGGGCACATTATAAACAATACAGAGTGTCCTGCTGAAGATTCTGGGCTTTATTTAGAAGTAAATGGGACCCTGGAAGTCTTTGAGAAGAAGATTTGCTTCTTCATTTTGGAATAGCAATTTGCAAATTCCTTGTAGGTATAGACGAACACTGATTCCATGAGTTGGGGCTTGTGGTTAAAAAAATATGGGTAATGCTACTTTCCCCATCTCTTTGGAGATTCATTTTGCAAAATAACAGATTAAGGCCTCAGAAAAAACCTGCATTAAATAAACCTGTTGATGTTCACTACTTAAGTACCAGGGAGTCTTCTATTCTTGTTACTATCTCTCTTCTGCAGCATGCTCTAGAAAATTCTATTTAAAAAAAAACCCAAAAAACTCTTACACTTATAGTTATGTGGAGTATGGATAAGATGGTGAGAGATTTGTGGCTGGGGGCTAGTAGGCAGAGAAGTAGAGGTGAGATAGAATTCCATTAATAAAAAATAAAATCCATTTTGAAATTAATATTTATGTTAAAATTAGGCAATTTTTGATTTTCACTTTTATGCAAAGTTTAATCTCCATTTTTCCATTTAAATGAACCAGCAAATTCAACTTTTGTGAATTACTCTTTACTAATGTGTAGTTTGAAAGAACTATGCAGTCCCTTTTTAAAAGTCTTCATAAAATACAGTTATGTAATTTATATTTACTGCTGTCAGTTTTTTATACAGCCGTGGATGTGAATAACTTCAGTGAACAAAATTCATTTGCTCTCTGTGGCTGGAAATTCTACAGTTTTTGAAAGCTGGAATTACTTGGGAGTGGCCACTCAAATGTGTCACGGAGGAGATAATAACCTCACTGTTTCCCTTTAAAATTTGGCCCCCACAAAATGCCAAAACACTGACAACATGTCCAAATGAAGTCTGATTTTTCAAGTTTCTAAAACTAGAGGAGGAGTGTCATACTGCAGAATTTACAGCCACTGTCTCTCAATTAGATGAAACATTTGTAGTAAATACTAAAATCATGATGACTTTCATTTACAAGAATTTGACACAAATTCTGGAGTAACACTTTAGTGGTACTCATGCGGTCTCTTTTCCTTTAGTGTAGAGAAATGCCATTTTCCCTTTTTACTCAAAACCCTGAATTTGCAGGTAACTACAATATTGGGCCCAAATTCCTCTCCAAAACACAGAAAATAGTTTTATGTTGAACACTAACACTAAAAATAGGAAAGCTTTTCTGGCTTGCAACTACTGAAAATTATAACATTTAAAGAGAGAAGAGTCAGTTAAATTGCTATGTTCACTAAAATCTTACCTTGCCTCTATAAATGTTAAATTTAACCTATAAGGATCTGTTTTTATATTTCTTTAAATAAATTAAAAAGGAAAATGCTATTTTTTTCAAACTTTTTGCATCAATTAGCATTAGATGTTTCATTTTTTTTTTTTACAGTATTCAAGAAAACTTTTTCCTATGAGTTGGTTAAGATACCTCATCTGCTTCTGTTTAATTTCCTCAAGAAGGAGCCTTTCTGTTATTCCTTGATTTTTTTTTTTTTTTTTTTTTTTTTTTTTTTACGTACTAGGGCTGGGGATTGAACCTGGGACCTCATATGTGGGAAGCCGGCTCTCAACCCCTGAGCCACACCGGCCATCAGCTCCCCTGAGACAGTTTTCTTCATTTGTTGTTTGTTTGCTTGTTGTTGTTGTTTTTTTTTTTGCTTGTTTTTGTTTTTTTTCAGAGGCATCAGGAACTGAACTCGGGACCTCCCATATGGGAAGCAGGTGCTCAACCACTTGAGCCACATCTGCTCCCCCTTGAATTTTTAATGAATACTTCACTTTTTACCATTTAAGGAGTATACTTTCTGATTTCTTACATTTTGATCATACAAGATTGTGATAAGAAATATGCCTATCATAGCTCCAGATGTACTCATCTTCGTTCTTAATTTCCTTGCCAACTAAAGTGGTGTTTTAGTGTCCTAGACTGCTCAAAGGAGATACCATGAAATGGGTTGGCTTTAAAAATGGGAATTTGTTAGCTTACAGGCTGAGGCTGTGAGAATGTCCAAATCAAGGCATTATCAAGGCAATGCTTTCTTCCTGAAGCCTGGCTACTGGCAGTCCTTGGCTCCTCTGCCACATGGCAAGGCACATAGTGGCATCTGTTGGTCTCTCCCTTCTCTTCAGGGTTTCATTGATTTCAGTTTCTTCTGTGACTTTCTCTTTATCTGAATTTCATTCTCTTAGAAAGGGCCCCAGTAATAGGATTAAGACCCATCCTGAATGAGGTGGGTCACACCTTAACTGAAGTAGCCTCACCAAAAGATTCTACTTACAATGGGTTCACACACACAGGAACAAATTCGATTTAAGGACATGTTTCCTGGGGGCACATTCAGCTTCCAACCATCACAAATTATTTCTTTCCCTTGAGAATAACCACTTCTGAATTATCAACACAGATTTCCAATAGTCTTAGGAATATCGCACACTCCTAAATTCCGTCTTTAATGGATACAACTTCCCACACCCAATACCATAAGAATCTTTGGGAGGTAAGATTCAGATTGGGAACCTGACATCCTCATATAGAATAAGGTTTTTCAAATGCTTAATTCAAGAAGTCCCTCACAGGTGGTCTTCCCCTTGTGTGGGGACAGAGGTCCTCCACAATGAATCAGTCATGGAGAAATGCACATTTTCCCCTTGGGACCATTAAAAAATAGCTGTACATAACTATTAAATTGGGATGTAAAGAAAGAAGTTGGCTAAAACAGTTGATCTTGGAAGGTATAAGAATATGCATATGTGGCTCAGAATTTCATTCAAATGCTGAAGGCAAAAGCCCCACCTTCTACTCTAAAGTTTCTGCAGGAGGGGAAATTTGGATTAAACATAAAACAAGCTCGACAAGATTTAAAGAGACAAAGATTTAAATATTGTGTGACTTCATTTGCTCTGAGTAACTCCAATTAGGCTGTGAACGTGTCTTAATGCACACACCAGTCCAAGTCCTAGAAGGTGAGCTTGTCTCAGACAACGCTGACTCAGAGAAGCATGTAGAATGGTGTAAGGATAGATTCTAATTCATTTGTTTTGACATACATGAGGGACTATTATAATGTATTAGTAAGGAAATTAACAGCCATAATAAAACAAAGAAGTAAATGGTCAGCTTGCCAACAATTCAATACCTCCTCATTTGTCAATATTGCAAACAGAACCACAGTGCTGCTTTATGAAAATGTTCTTCACAAATTTTATTGGATTCTGTTTTGAAATAAAACAAACTTTGATGCTCATCAAAACTTAATTTAAACCATTTTAGAAGCCTGCATTTTAATGAGAAACATTCTTTTCCATAATTTCATATGAACTCAATGATTCCATGATTTTTAATGCAGACCTCTTTTTATGTTAGATTGTTCAGGAATCAGAACTGTTATGTTTTGAGAAAGCTCATATACAGAACAGTAACATGTCACATATCTGACATCCCTAGCTCTGTTTTCATGCAGAATTAAAGATATCCCTATATTTTTGGAATCCTAAACAAAAGCAGTCAGGAAAATTCCAAATAAAAGATTTGTTAGAGCTACTATTGCCCCCAATTCTTATTGAAACAGTTATAATTTATTATTTTTTTATTTTGCATTTTCTCTCTTTCCCCACCATGTTTTAAAAAATATATATGTGGGATATCTACATAGTCAAAGCACATAAGCCATTAGTAACTGTATTTTCTCCCCTTTGTCCCGTATTTAGTCCTAGAGTTGATGTCCGTCTAGTCATGTTGTCCGAAACTCATTCTGTAATAGATTCCTCAGGAAAGGCTCACGGGAATAATGTTCTCTGAGTTCTTGCAAGTTCATAACAGCATGTATGGGTCCTTTATACTTCAAAGTCAGTTTTACAGAATATAAAATCTTTGACTCACATTTGTTTCCCACGAATATCTTAAATATTTGCTTTATTTTCTTTTAGCATAAATGTCTTTGAAAAGTCTAATAAAAGTCTAATTTTCCTTTTCTAATACATCATTTGCTTAGATGCCTCATGATTTTTTTATTATAGTGTGTCTTAGGGTTGATATTTCCAGGCAGATATTCTTAGGTATTTATTTTTTTCCCCAGGAAAGTTTCCTGGTTTATAGTTTCATATTGTTTCTTTTCTTTTGCTTTGGTTTTCTTATCTAGAGACTTGTATTATCCATATGGCAGATCTTCTTCACCAATCTTCAATATTTGGCACTTTTCTTGGAATCTTTTTCATGTCATTTATTTTTGAGTTTGAACACATTCCTCCTTTTAACCTTCTCTTTCTCTCAACACATTAGCTCTTGTATTTACTTGCTTTTGTGTTGTTTTAGTTTAGTCTTCATTTCTGGTATATTTTTTTCTGTTATTTGTAATTCTTCCCTGATTTCTGTCCTGTCACTTCAGAGTTTTCTAATACCGATTTATGCTTTTTAAAGTGTTTTATATTATTTGCTTAATGTCTTTTAATTTGTTTTGAAATAGAAAGTTTTAGTTTGAAGAGGGGCCAAGGTGGTCCTGGGCTGGGTTCATTTACTCAGCGTGAATGAAATCTGGTTAATGTTAAATCTGTAGCTCTGACTGCCTCCTGACAGGTGAGCAAGAGCTATATTGAATTTTTCTGACATTATAAGGTACAGTACATTGCCTAAATATTTAAGCTATACTGGGTTCTTCTAGTACTACAAGTTCTGATACGTTTTGTGGGTATTCTTCTTGGGGTGCTTTCATTCTCTGTAGACTTGTTAATCTACTTCTTATTCTTTTTTTTTTTTTTTTTGTCTTTTAATAGTTTTGTATGGAATTTGACCTGTTGCTCCTTTTTACATGAAATTCATTTTTCTGAACTTTTAGAAAGAGATGTGGTTCAGGGTAGCTTTTCTAACTTCTCAGAGCTCCTGCTTCTTTTGTGTGCCTGTGTGTGTGTGTGCTAAGTGTTCAATGATATGGTAGCTTGATTTCTGAGAATTCTTGACTTTTTCACTACAGTTTTATTTTGACCTCTCCTTCCTTCATATTCTGTTCAATTTTCATTTGTGGGTCCTGTCTGTTTTAGTCTGCTGTGCTGCTGAAAGCAATATACTGGAAATGGGCTGGCTTTTATAGTGGGGATTTATTCGCTTACAAGCTTATAGTTCTGAGGCTGAGAAAAACGTCCAAATCAAGGCATCATCAGGTGATGCTTTCTCCTCAAAGACCAGCTACCAGTAATCCCGAACTCCTTGTCACATGGGAAGGCACGAGGCGGTGTCTGCTGATCTCTCCCTTCTCTTCAAGGTTTCTATGCTTTCAGCTTCAGTCTTCTGTGGCTTTGTTTTTTTTTTTCTCTTTGCCTGAATTTCATTCTCTTATAAAGGACTCCAGTAAGAGGAGTAAGACCCACCTTGGGCCACACCTTAACTGAAGTAACCTAATCAAAAAGCCCTTAACTGAGAAACGTAATAAAAAATTTATAAAAGTTTTATACTCACAAGAATGGATTGGCATTTTTTTTGAAGATTTACCTTATTTATTTATTTCTCCCCATCTCCTCGTTGTTTGCACTTGCTTTGTCTGTTCATCTTCCTTGTTTTACTAGGAGGCACAAGGATCTGGGAGGGATCCTTCCACAAGGATCGAGCCTGGGATCTTCGTCGTGGGAGGGAGGCACCTAATCGCTTGAGCCACTTCTGTTCTCTGCTTTGTTGTCTCTCATTATGTTTTCTTCCTTGTGTCTGTTGTTGCGTCATCTTGTTGCATCAGCTCACTGAACCTGCCCATTGTGTCATCTCGCTGTCTTGTTCATTTTCTTTAGGAGGCACCGGGAACCAAACCCGGGACCTCCCATGTGGTAGGCGAGGAGCACAAGTGCCTGAGCCACACCTGCTTCCCTGAATTAGCATTAAGAATGTGATTTTCTGGTATCCATATAGCTTCAAACCATCCTAGACAAGAGCCTGCTTCCCTGGATTGGCATTAAGAATGTGATTTTCTGGTATCCATATAGCTTCAAACCATCCTAGACACTACTCAGTTTTGAGAATTTCCAGGGCTAGCCAGCTTTGGCCTTTTTAGATCTCATTATCAATCTCTTCCATTGATTTGCTATTGGATTGAGCAAAACTCCCAGTTTTAGTTACCATTCTCAAATGGGCATACTACTTTTTCCAATGAATATCTATTGGATATTTTGGCTATTTTCTCTTCCCCTCATCAATGCCAATAGCATGCAGGTCTCATAGCTGTTGGTATTTTGTCTCCACCCTCTTGTTCTGGACTTCATGGGGAAACCTTGTCACATTGTTTTATTTCAAATGTTGTCTGTGTGTTGCTCTGTCTGTTTTGGTGAAAAGAGGAATCTATTGACAGTCAAAAATTATACCATCAACCACCATCATCACTGTAATGGTTAGGCTGATGTCTCAACTCAGCCAGGTGATTGTGTCCAGGTATTAGGTCCAGCAAGCACTGGGCCAATTGTAATACAAGAGCATTTATGGACTTTGGTCACCAGTGAGTTTACTGCATGGATGGCTGATTACATCTGCATCAATCAGGGAGATTGCATCAGCAATGGATGAGACTTTTATCCAATCAGTTGAATGCCTTAAAAGGGGAAGTGATTTCAACATTCAGAGAGCATTTCGCAGCTCATCTTTGGACAGCCATCTTTTCCTGAAAACTCATCAAGGACCTTTCTTTGGACTTTCATTGGAGCCCCTGGTTTGCAGCCTGCCTGCGGAACCTGGACTTGTGCATCCCCACGGTTGCGTGAGAGACTCTTATAAAATCTCATTTTATTGGCAAATATCTCCTGTTGATTCTGTTTCCTGATAGAACCCTGACTAATACAATCACCTTCCCAGAATCTTTCATATCTAAAGTTAACTGTAAATAGATTCAGTTGCACTATGGTGTTTTCCAAATAGCTAATATATATTTCAATGTATCATTTAATTATGCTCCTTGGGGAGCAGATGTATTAATAGGTCAAGTGGTTGAGAGCCTGCCTCCCATGTTCGAGGTCCTGGGTTCAATCCCTGATACCTCCTAAAAACAAGTAAACAAATGAAAAAACCAACTCTTATTGGGGAGCAGATGTAGCTCAGTGGTTGAGCACCTACTTCCCATGTATGAGGTCCTGGGTTCAATCCCCAATACCTCATATATATCCTTAAAAGCTGAATTTGGGTTTTTAAATGGCTCATGCAATCTCAGACTAGAGTTGTACTTAATTTCTTTTGTCTCTCTCTCTCCTATCTTTCCTCCTTCCTTTTTTTTTTAATACATTTTTTACTCTTATAATGAAAAGACAAATGATCCTACAAAACATTTAAAAAAAAAAAACAGTCTCTAGTTTTCTTTCTTTTCCCCATTCCCCCCATTCTAGAGAAAATTATTTTCTGTTCTTTTAG
The DNA here is from genome assembly GCA_004027955.1 of Chaetophractus vellerosus. NCBI lineage: Eukaryota > Metazoa > Chordata > Mammalia > Cingulata > Chlamyphoridae > Chaetophractus > Chaetophractus vellerosus. Next base: position 5,604 of record PVKH010006760.1, on the reverse strand, counting down.
CTGGTTCTTTTTCTATTGACTCCCATTATCTAAATTAAGTTATTATATTGTTCTTTCCTGATTTTTCAGTTGTAGACACTATCTCCTCACTTTCTACTATGGAAGGTATGGATTTAGCTGTCTTGTACCACCTCTGTCCTCCTTCACCCCCAACTCTCACACTTGCATTCTTCCAATTCCTCCACCCTTCTTATTTAATTATACAATATTTTTGCTTTGATAAAAATGCTTCGTTAGATCCCTGACTACATTATTATGACAATGTAAATGCTGCTCAGAACTTCCACCTGAGAGTTAATAATTTTCTTCTTATTTGTTTGGTTGGTTCTCTATGCCTTTAACAATAATTCAAGTCAAGATTCTCCATCAGTTCTACAAATCTCTTCCCATTGTGTTCCGATTCTTTATGTAGCTGATCAATCTCATCATAGAGATCTCTGATTTCCAGCCCTCTGAGCTATTCCAATTGAATTGGCTGCCAATTGGTACAAAGCAGTAGATCTTGGTTATTCCTTCATCATCATCCTGGACATTCTTATCTCATTTTAAAATCAGTTCTCCTTTTTCTTTGAATCTAGCCTTTCTTATTTTCTAATTTGGATGGATCACCTCCTTGGATGACTTCTTAAATAATGGTACATATATGGTTAAATGTTTTGAGTTCCTGAAAGCTCATAATGTCTTTCTTATTTCCTTCCACTTGGTTGATAGTTTGGATGGGTATATAATTCTAAGTTGGAAATAGTTTCTTTCCATAATATTAAAGGCATTGCTACATTATCTTATAGCTTCTGATGTTGATATTAAAAAAATGCAATGCTGTTCTTAACCTTCAAATTTATAGTTTTTCTTCTTGCAATTCTCTTAAAATTTGTAGAATCTTCTCTTTAACCCTAGTGTTCCCAAAATAATTCACAAACTATGGTATGATGTGGGTATATTTTTACCCCCACTCAAGTGCCCAGGTGGTTCTTTGAATCTGGAAATTCACGAACTTCAATTCTGGGAAATTTTCTTGAATTATTTCATTGATTATTTCTTTATTCTGTGGAATTCCTATTATTCACATGTTGCAGCTTCTACCAGTCATGAAGTTTTCTTATTTTTCTTCTTGTCATATTTATCTTTCTATTTACTTTTCTCTACTGTAAATTTCATGAATTTTTCTTCCAAACTTTCTGTTGAGATTTTGTCTTCTGAAATTTTCTATTTCATAACACCCTGTTCTTTTTTTCATGAATACAATCTCTTGTCTCTCATAAGGTGTAATGGTTTTAGAGTTTTATTTAATTATGAATTCCAAAAATATAAATTGGATTATTCTTGTAAACTAATCTGTTCATCTGGGCATGATTAAGTTATGATAAGGGCATTAACTGGGCCACGTCAGGAGGGTGTTGGGCCCCACCCCTGGGTGGGTGTGGTCTCAAGTATAAAGGCCAGGCAGCAGATTTGAGTTGCAGAGAATTGGAGAGAAGCAGATTTGAGAAGCAGTTCTGATGTTGGAGTGAGCCGATCGCTGGATAGTCTACAGCTGGCCTTGTGGAGAGACACAATGCAGAGAGCCTCATGGTCTACAGCTGAACTTTTGGAAGAAACAGAAGCTAAGCCCAGAGAGAAACGCAGCCCCGGCAGGAGAGGAACCCAAAGGCCTGAGCCCTTGCAGACGTCGGCAGCCATCTTGCTCCAACACGTGGACTTTGGTATGAGAAGAAACTCAAGCTTTGTGGCTTGGTAACTGTAAGTGTCTACCCCAAATAAATACCCTTTATAAAGACTGACCAATTTTGGTATATTTTCAAAAGGCACGCCTGTGGCTGACCAAAACATAAAGTATTATTGATAGTTTTTTGTTTGTTTTGAAATATTTCTTGCACTGATTTGTCTTTCTCCCAAGTTGTTTCTTTTGCTCTCTATCTTTTGTACTAGATGCTTTTCTCATATGTCTCATAATCCCTGGTGGTCTACTTTTGATTCAGAATTGAGACTATAAAGCTGTTTGAAGACTCTAAGTGCATAGTGGGTCTTATCAACTTTGAGCTTCCGAATAAGATGATCTTTGTGGCCAATTTGTGAGACTCTTTAAGCATTTTCTTTTCCAAACTTGACTGGAAGAGTTGAAGAGGGGTCTTTACATTCATCACTTCATGTGCACATGAACACATATATGCCTATTTATTTATTTGAATAGTATCCTAGTCCTCAGCGGGATTATCTGTATTTCGATTCAGATATTTTCTGTTTTGTACTCCTCAGAGAATAAACCTCCAGTTTTCTGCTAGGGAAAGGGAAGGCCAGTCACCAAGAAGCATAAGATAGAGTTAGGGATCTAACTGCTTGTCAAGTTGCTTTTACAAATTTTATTACAGTTCTGTTCCATTATCCCCTTTCCAAAAGTTTTAAAGATTCTTCCATGCCACTTTTGTTGATTCTCAAATTTTCCCACTTATTGGCTTGGATTTAGATTTCTCAGGTCTCTTAAAAACCAGTTATTATGATTCCATATGTTTTTTAGTTGCCAAAAATTCATTCTCATTTCTTCCAATCATTGTGTGATTATGCCTTAAGAAAAAAAAATAATCTCTTTAGTCATAATTTTAATGGTGGCTCAGGAATAAGAAATATTAGACGCATGACCACCCAAATTCCTCCTAAACAGTGGCCTGAATTTTTAAGACATATATTGAATCCATTAACTCATACTAATTTCTATTATAAGATCTCACATTCTATCTTGTGGTGAAGTGACTTCTGTATGCCTGTGATGTTTGATTATAACCCTCATAAATAAGGTACAGAGTTTTGTTCCATATTTGTATCCTCCTATATTTAGCAAATTATATTGTACATAGCACTTAATCATAACAGATTGGATAAAAATTGTTATGATATAAATATTCAAAGTTTTGTCACTCCACCCTTGGCCATTTGGCCATTTACTGTTCTGCTAAACTAGCAGTTCTCTACCAGGGTTGATTTTATTCCCTAGGGGATATTTGGCAATGTCTGGAGACATTTTTGGTATACTTTTGCTTGTCACAACAAACAAAAAAAGATGGCTACTAGCATCAATTAGGTAGAGACCAGGGATGCTCCTAAATAATTCAACATACACAATACAGCCTCCTACAAAAAGAATTATCTGGCCCCAAATGTCAATAGTACTGAATTTGAGAAACTCTACTCTAAACAATGCATCCTCAACAAGGGTATTATTGTCCTGAAGGGGGAGAAAATTGGTTCTTGGAGGAGGGAGGGGACAGCAAGAAATCTTACATGGTGCAATGGGTTGTGGCCCTCCAAAAGACCACATTACATAAACAGATATCCAGTATATCTGTGGCATTAAAATTTCATGACAAGGTCATTTAGGACAAAAAGATGTCTAAAAGGTTCCTTGGCGGGGGCGGGGGGGGAGCATATAAAAAGGTTGAGAAACATTACTCTAAACTGTAGAGGGTTTTGCTATTACGAATACAGTTTGATAGAACTGCAGTTATTGTCCAGAATCAGGAGGAAGAGGACAGGGTTAAAATAAAAAAAACCATTTATTGATTATTTAGTGCTAGTAGAAAAGTTTTCTATATGATTGAGGCAAAGAAAGGTATTGAAAGAATTGCAGAGGGTGGGGGTGAATGGAACAGAAAAGAGCATAACATGAAGTTTTCTAAACTAGGTGCCCCTTTCATAATATTTGAGAAATTAAAACAGATTCTTTGAATTATTTTGTAGGTATTTTTGGATGCTGGTCTATGCTTTTCTGGCAATTACATGGTTTGCCCACAGAACTGCATGAGCCATGGAATCCATAGTGTTAGATAATAATAGCTACTGTTTCTTTTTAAAATTTTTATTTTTAATAGCTACTGTTTCTTGCAGGTAGTTTTTAAAAGATTTCTGCCAAATGAGAATTATGATGCTTATTTTTAAAATAGAAATTATCTTGCCCAAGGCTGCAGAACTTCCACAGATTCTACCCCTGACAGGGGCAGAGCCAGTGGACTTGGGATCAGTTTGGTTCTAGCAGACATTAACTGTGTGGGCTTGGAGAAATTACTTGATTTCTCTGAGCTTAAATTTATTAATTTGAGAGGAGAGCAAACATGAACCTATCTTCCAGGGTTGTTGGGTGGATTAGAGATAGATATGAACAAAATGACTCACTCAAAAAAATGACAGCTATAATAATGTTACTTTTCAAACTCTTATTTCTCATGGAAGCACAAAAAAGTAGCAATTGAAATGTTCTTTGTGTAAATTATTCCATTACTATATCTCTTTGAATACCTATTCAATTGAACTATGTAACCCCTTTGTGACTTGGTGATGAGAAAGCTAATATATTAATATAATAAAGATCAACTGTTAAAATTATAAAATGAATCACATTATTTTTAAAATGTATATACCTAGCAGTACTCCAACTATTTATTTTCATCAGATCAAGCATATTTGTCTCCAAATTCTCTAAACTCTTGAGAAAATCTTTATTAGCATTACAAATAATAATAGTATCACATATATAAAACCTCTAGAGTGCCTATTCTTTGCCAAATAGCTTCCCTTATTGAACTCTGCCCATGCTTATTAATTCAGGATTTATCATAAACTGTACATTTTGCATGTACTTTCAAAACTTTACTATAGTAATTCTCTATCTAGGACAAATTCTGTGTCTTTTTCTTTTTCCTCTTCTTTACAGTACCTAAAAGAGTTCCAGGACTATTGTAGATGTATAGGTAAGGCAGGTTAGTACAGGGAAACGAGGAGAAGATAAGCCACAACATGGCTAACAGATATCATGACTGTGAGACCCCGCCAAGGCCTTGACCTTGACCTTGAGGTCCCAGTTGGGACTCTTTCCGGGGCTGGGGGGAGGCCCCAGATATTCCCAACAGGCCTCACCATTGGCCCCCAATATTGGTGGGGTAACCAATAACAGCTGGGGCCCCTCCCCTTAGCATTAGCAAGGGGAGAAATAATAGTTTAAAAGGTGACCATACAAGCCAAAGCCCACTCTCTTTGCCTAGAGAAGTCCACATCAAATCTCGGTGCATATTTCCATTCTTCTCTCCCATTTCTCAGCAAGCTCTGTTCTTTGCCCCCATTTCCCAATAAACTCTTTTTTACTGCCCTAGCTAAACTGGTGTGTTCTTAAATTCTTTTATGACACATAGCTAAGAACCTAGAGAAATCCAATATTTCCCCAGCTTTATTTGGTGAGCCAACCAGGAGTTCTAGAGGAAGGTAATCCCAACACCTGACAAGGACTGGTGAGTCTAAACTTTTATTTATAACCTGTCTGTGCCCTCTTTTGGTTCTGCCATTTTAAAGAGCCTTCCTGGATAGGCTCACATAGGACATAAACTTGGTATTCCCAGACTTCCAGCTCCTTCTTTGGAGGTAGTAGGGGTGAGCCTCTACGCTGTGTAGATCCAAGGAAGTTATGGATGGTGGGTGAAACTGTCCTTGAGACTTTACTAGCCATGTGGCGTAAGTCAAGCAGGAGTCCACCAGGGGTTTACCAGGTCCTCTCTGTGAGTTCAGAATGTCAATCACCCATTGTATCATTTCCTTAGACCGCTAGTTAACTCTTCTTAATTA
>PVKH010006759.1:0-20785 GCA_004027955.1 Chaetophractus vellerosus | reverse complement strand
TTAAATCAGAGGTTGGTGTATGCCAAGGAGCATGGTATATTGCTAGGGTTGAGCATCAGAATCCTCATTCTGTAATCTAGGAAGGAGAGGATTTATACACTCATTCAGTACATGTGTGTCAATTAAATAATATGTGCCCTGCAGTTTTCCAGGCACATGGGATAGAGCCAGGTTTGTGGAGGGGCTGTCTTTCACCTAAAGCATTATCACACACTGAGATATAAGAAGTTAAGTGTATATAGCCACATCTTGAGAAGGATTAGACAACTAGAAAGGGCAGTCTGAATGTGTTATCTAAGTGGAGGGCCCTTCAGGAGCTACAAGTATAGCACAAATAAGTTTTGGTCCTGGATTGCTTTGAGACATAAGAAAATAATTTTTTTTCCCAACAATGCAATTTTTAATGGGCCACTCCATAGAATGGAGAAAGGGCTGGATGACTGGGTTTAAGAGTAAGGTCTCATATTACACTGAGTGGCTGATAGAAGTGCTTCTTTCATGAGGCAGTGTAGCTGAATGATAAAGAATATAAATTCTGTACTTGGTCAACCAGATGTCCCATTCTGCTTTCACCACTTGTTATTTGGATGACCTCAGGCCAGATACTTAATTTGTATATCAGTCTTTTTGCCTGTAAAACAGCGTTAAGTTAATGATTGCACCTATTTCATTGGGTTGTTGTAAGGCTTGAATGAGATCATGCACGTTTGTTTTGGTAACCGAAACAAAGGAAAATGCCTTGATGTCAACCCTGACTCTCCCTCTCACCCCACACAAGCAAAAACACACTAACAAAGCAGCACCATTTCCTTTTCCTAGAAATGCCACTTTTTTCTGTACTTCAACTTGGAGGAGGTGTTATTGTTAGAACATCCTTGCCAAAATGTCAGTGACCCTTGACAAGCACCATTTGTGGAAACACCCGCAAGCACAGTGTGCTCAGCAGGGGTTTGCTGTAACTCATCAGCTTGGTTTTTTCAACAGATGCCCTGGAGCCAAACAATCCATGTAGTGAGTTAGTCCTATCCACACACCATCTGCAGAAGTGACCAGGGAAAAATATGGACACCTCACTGATTATGTGATGTTGCTCTTATTTTCAATTCTAGGTCCTTTGTGAGATGCTTGTGTCTAAAATATTCTCTTTTTACCACCAACTGGCATATCAATTCTTTTGTGACCAAAAGGAAGAATATATCTGCAATTTTAGAAAGACAGAAACAATTAACGATGAACTTTGTTTTTCCCCCCGAGGATGACTTGTTACACATAAAGAATTAATTTAACCTTGTTAAGATACTATTATTAGGTGTCTGCTTACCTGATCTATTTACTCTGCTTACATAATGAAAGAAGATTCCATCCCACTTCATTATGTAGTTCCTACCATGTGCTGGGAATACACTAGGCTCTGGGGATACAGAAACAATAAGGCAAAGTCCTTTCCCCAGAGCAGCTAAAAAGTGTGGTGGCAAATAAATGTGAAGTAACAAGGTAATTGCCAGTGATGTGTGTGTGTGGGTGGGGGGTGGAAATTGCAGGGAGGAGAGTCCACGAGGAAGAGAGGGATAACCAGTCATTTGAATTTTAAGGCCAGATTTAGAATATGTCATATTCATGGGTGTGAAATCATCTAGAAGGATAATAATAGGTTGGGGGGAGGGGAGGGCTTGACCCAGAGTCCATGGCCTTAGGCAAATTGGAGGGAGTGAAGGGCAGTTGCTAGGAGATGGTAGGATGAGCTTTTACAAAAGAGGGAAGGAATGATGGTCTAGTCTTTGAGTGGGCTCCTCCATCTCAACTCATTGGTTGTGGGAAAATAGACTACACTGAAGAGGACTTGAGTGTGAACCTCATTTTACTTAAGATAGGAGGAAGAGAAAGCAATTTGTGAAATGTGGAGGATGGGAAGTAACTTTGAGGATAAGCATGAGTGCCCCAGACGGAGCAGATCAGAAAAGCAGATAGAAGAAAAGAATTTCCTGAGAAGCCTTCCCTTATTTGATGACTAAGGATTCTGGTGATCAAAGTGATCCTGGGAAAGGACTAACTTTCAACATCTTAAAGCATTTTTGAAGCTTCAAACTGTCTAAGTCCTGGCCAACTACTGCTAGGCAGACTTTGACCTGGTCCCAGAGGAAATATCTGTAGCAAAGTTTGCAGTAGGCTGATGAGTTTCTTGTTCTTGGTGATGGTTATCTTTTAGCATAAAGAGCAACAACGGCCCTGGTTAGAAAGATCTGGAGCTACTCTGAACAAATCTTATGCTCTTTGCAGCAGTTCCATGGAATCTGTCGAGTTCCCAGAGTTATTTGCAACCATACAGTGGCTTTTTAACACAGGACAGAATAAAGATGCAAGAGAAAAATGAAGATTCAGTGAGACTCATCAACATTATCCACTCCTGGAATATATAAACTGAGAAATAGGGAGTCACGTAGTTAAGTTATTATCAAATGGATTTGTCAATATATTATGACCAGGTGAAGATAGATGAGAAAACACGCTATGAAGGTGTGCTTCTTTGCCCTTTGATTCTTCATTGCCTGCCTTTCTCTTACTCTATTTTGTGTCATATCCAAGTGCATTTACCTTGCCTCTGGGCAGGGGAAGGGGCTGACAGAATGCCCGAGGCTGGAGGAGAGGTTGACTGGGATGTTTCTCGGTCCTTTCTTTTTTGTTTCCTGTGTCATCTCCAGCAGTGATTGGGTGTCCACCTTGGCTCCCACTCCTCTTGGAAGACCCTCCTCCTCTCCCCTCCATGGTGCTGGTACTCTAGCTGTAGTTCCCCTTCCCAGACTGGGCCTGGCTTCTAGGCTCTAAGTCACCGATACCCCCTGTTTAAATCTTTAAAATGATGAAAATTATAAGTTTTGACTAAAAAATTGTTATAAACCTCTCTCTAGAAAAAAATGCTTTGCCTAAATTGAAATGAATAGTTTATTTTTGCTTCACAAAACAGAATGAGGGATATGAGACTTAAATGGATATAAAAAGAAGTAAAAGGTTTGTGGAAGTGGCTAACTAAAATTTGATGCTTGCTTAAGGGGCTGTGTTTTTGTCCTAAAATAAGATAGCTGTTTTTCATAAAATCAGAACGGAAGTATGTAGAACAAAACTTGAACACACATGGCAAGTTGTAGAAGGTATTGTAGAAGGTAGATTAAGTAAGGGAATGTGTTCTGTGGAGGTGAAATTTGTCTTGAGATGAAGTAACTAGTCTATGTTGTTACGGATAGCTATAAGAAGTTTGTAAAAGCATTGATGAAACTGAAATATGTAAATGGCTAATTCTAGGAAGCGATTATTAAATAGAAACTGAATTGATGTTGATAACAAAAAGTAACTTCAGAACAGGGAAACCTGGCAGTGGCACCTCAATTTGCATATTTAAGTGGTGGTAGGGAGATAATCTTGATTCCATTGGAAATCTTAGGTTTTCATAAAATAATGAAGAAAGTAGTTTTTCCTGTACTGCTAAAATAAAATATCTATTAATTAATGTAATCATGGTAAAGGCATAAAAGTGAAAAGTAAAGTAATAAAATAGTTAAGTTCATTTGATATGTTATAAGTTGAATGAAACCTGTTTAAAAGTGTTATAAAATTAAAAGAGATTCTTTATCCCTCTGTTAATCAACTTTATATGAGTAAAATGTTCATATGAATACTTAAAGATTGTATAAAATTCTTGGAAATTTAACAATGTTTTGACATATTGTTAGATAGAAATATAACGTTTTTTGTTTTTGTTTTTGTTTTTTTGAAAGGATAAATATTTTTAAACATTGAAAATGATTGTCGGTTATCAAAGACGATCAAAAAGAAAATTTTACCTTTAAAAGATTTTGCTTTGTACGGGAATCCTGTGTGGAATGCACAATTGTTTTGTTAAATCACAACTACTCAAATAAAAAGAAAAAAGAAAAAAGAAAAAACATTTGCTTTGATTTTAAAGGAAAATCATCATTGGCAGTCAATAAATAAATGTTTTTAATGCTTCTTTGACTTATAATGCTGTTAATCATGGTTTTAGTTATTTTTAAAAAATGGTATGTGTCACAGAAACAACCTCTTTGCCTGGAAATCAAGTGGTGGATGTTTTGGCTTGTATTCATCTGATTTACCCTACCTCCGCTAAAGAAGTGGCTCTATGGCTGCAGAAAGAGAGTCGCCACTGGGGGCTGCCACAGGGCAGTGCAGTAGATTATCATAAATTAAAGTAACACCACTGTTGTATGCAGCAGTCCCAAATATTGCTTGTTTGTTGCAAGAAATTAGTACCCAGTTATATCACTATCACTTTGTTTTAGATCTGGATAAGGCTTTCTTTAGTATCTCCTTAGGCAAGTCAAGTCAGCCTGCATTCACCTTCATGTAGGCCAGCAGGGGGTTTTGCAGTGCTTCCCCAAGGCTATGTGCATAGCCCAACCATCTGTCCTGCCTGGTGGCAAAGGATCTGGCTGCATGGAAGAAACCTGTGGCTATAACCCTATTTCTTTACATTGATGATATTATGTTAACCAGTAATTCTTTTTTTTTTTTTTTTGAATTAAAAGAAGCATTAGAGACAATGGCATCTTATCTTAACAGCCTGGAATGGGCAAACAATTGGAAGAAGCTGCAAGGTCCCTGCTGCTCTGTGAATCTCTTAAGTGTTGTTGAAGTACAATGTTTACCCATACCACAAACTCCAAAACAATTAATGGCCTTTCTGGGGTTGTTGGGGTTTTGAAGACCCTTCATCTCTCATTTAGCTCAGATATTAAAACCATTGTACATGTTAATCAGGAAAGATTGTGCATGAGAATGAGAAGACTACCCCAGCAGGCTGCTTTTTAAAAAAAAGTAAAGAGAGCAATAACCCAGGCTCAAGCAGTAAGGGGGTTGGGGGTAGAACTTGACTTACTCTGTGAATTGGATGTGGCCAGCACCAGTATTGGCTTTGGGTGGGGTTTGTAGCAAAGGCAACATTCTAAACAAATACCCCTTGGGCTTTAGTCACAATTGTGGGAAGGGACCAACGTACAATATAGCCCCTTACAAAAACAACTAAGTGCAGCATACCATGCCCTGTTGCAAGTAAAGGGCTTAACTGAGTAGTGTCTGGTCACTCTGAAGATTGCCATCCCTATCCAGGGGTGGGTTGCAGATACTAGAAACAAGACAGGAACAATGGAATGTCATGGGCTGCCTTCTGTGGGGGAAAGATCTGTGGAGGGACATCTGGGACACCTGTCAGCAGTGATGGGTAACTCTCTATCACATCCCTGCCCACTCCTCTAACCCCCCTCTTGGGAGTGTTGGGGCAGATGCCCTCATGAAGGTCCAAAGCCATACCACTGAGACCTGAGAAGCAGCAAAGTGCCTCACAGGAAAAATGGACATTGTGGCTACTGAACCTTGTGGCAGCAGTTCTAGCTGCCTGTTACTCACCAACAGCTCGTGAACATCGCCCACGAGTGTCCATCATGTTCACTCAGACAGCTGCAACAATTACCTCACCAGATGAGACATATTGGCTGAGCACAGACTCCAGTAACACAATGACAAGTGGATTGCATTGGTCCCCTCCCACTCTTGGAAAGAGCAAGGTATGCTTTCAATGCCACAGAATCTGCCATGGGACTCTTGTAGCCAGCCAGCTACTATTCACTGCCTAGAAAATATAAGTGCCCTATATGAGGTGGCAGGCTAAATTGACAGTGACCAAAGAACTCTATTTACTAGTCACCTCATGCAGTCTTACACTATAAACCAGGATATTGTTTGGCTTTTCATGGAAAGGATGAATGGCTTTTTAAAGAAATAGATAAAAGGTGATAAGGGATCTTTACAACAATGGACAAAGTTTCAATACAGCACCATGGGCTGCAGCCCCAGGTCCAGTTAAAATGCTAACAGCAGGACCAATGCAGGCACTGAGGCTATGAGTTAAAGTGCCAGCCACCCTCTAGCAGTTTGGCAGTTTGATATAGTTATGAATTCCAAAAATAGATATTGGATTATGCTTGTAAACTGGTCTGTTCATCTGGACATGATTAAGTTATGATTAGGGCATTGACTGGGCCACATCAGTAGGGTGTTGAGCCCCACCCCTTGGTGGGTGGGGTCTCAAAGATTAAAGACTTGGCAAAGGCCAGAGTTGGAGTGTTTTGATGTTGGAGTTCTGATGCTGAGATTTAATGCTGGGGCCCCGGGAAGTGAACACACAGAGAAGCTTGGTTGTGAGGAAAGAGAGAAGGCCCCAAGAAGAGAAACAAACTGTTTGCCTGATAGTCTACAGCTGGGCTTGTGGAGATAGCAGAGGAGCCGAACCTGGAGACAAGCAAACCCTGGGAAGAGAGGAACTCAGGAAGCCTGAACCCTCGCAGTCATTGGCAGCCATCTTACTCTAACATGTGGCAATAAACTTTGGTGAGGGAGGTAACTTATGCTTTATGGCCTAGTAACTGTGGACTTCCACCCCAAATAAATACCCTTTATGAAAACCAACCAATTTCTGGTATTTTGCGTCAGCACCTCTTTGGCTGACTAATACACACCCTATAGCCCAAAAGGGGAAGTAATATAATTTGTTGTTGCCTATGCCTCAAACTGTACAAATGGGAAAAATAAGGTCATTTGGCCATGGTACTGGCCTATACAGCTTTGCTGGTTGGGAAGCTTAAGCCCATGGGAAATAGTCACCCAAAACATTGTTATGAAACCACAGTTAATAATCTGCGATCTCCTATTCCCACTAGGACCCTATGTGTATCAAAGTGAACTCTGCTTATGCCTAAACTACTTTTAAAGTCACTGAAGGAAACTCAGAGAATTTAAAAGGGGAAAATGCATGGTATTAGAAACCTCCTTACAAACACCCCCAACCTAGTACTTTGTTATCTACTAAATGTTGCTTATATACTATTAAACTAGCACAATGTCTGTCTGTCTGTATAAAACAACAAGAGGAATCTGTAATATGGGATGGTTACCCCCAAATTGTGTAATTTCACTGTAAAGTATTAATGTTCAATGTCGCATATACATTACAACTATTATTCTGTTATCTTTCATATTGTTGTTGTAGAATCTTGATGCCATATTCCAATGCCCTAACTGCTCAGGTGATATCTCGAAAAAATTTCATATAGAATGGAAGGTGGAAGGGGCATTGGCGTGGAGTATAGGGACATGAAATGCCTGATTCCTACTAGTTATTTGTGTAGGTTGCTGGAAAGTGTGGGGTGGAATTGGCCAGCAATCCATCCTGGAAGTTTCTGCTACAGCGCACACAGGACCCTGGGCGTAGTAACCATCAACCTGCGTACGTGCACATACTCACTGTTAATCATTTACTAGGCTCCGTGCACCCTTGAGCTGCTCTGTGCATTAGCTAGACCCCCTCTTTGCGCTGTCTAGCCCTGTATAACAGCCCGATCTGCTGTCATCAGGACTGGACATCTGAGTAATAAATGGTGTGGCTGCTGCTGGCCTCTCCATGTGGTTTCTTTGGAATATCAAAGTATTTGGTCAGCCTTCCCGGGCTCGACCTTCCTGTGATACACATGGCCAGGTGAGTGAAGTATGTAGGTTAAGACTTTCCTGAAATGACCTTCTTGAACGGTCATTTCCAGATGTGTAAGTCTCTCATAATAACCTCCCATTATTTTAACATGTAAATATATAGCTGTCTGCCTGGAAACTAGAAGCAAACCTGTCTGTCTAGAAGTTTTTTGCTTTCCGTTTTAGGAGGTGCTGGGGATTGAACCCAGGACCTCCTACATGTGAAGCTACACCATTGAGCTACACTTGCTCCCCTGGAAGTATTTAGTTGAGGTTTCTTAATCTCAACATCTGCTCATAACCTTTAACTGTGAGCCTCTATAGGAAAATAGACAATTCACAATGCAGTTGAAAAATAGTGACTTGATGTTGCAAAATACTCAGACAATGACAATTGTCCAAGAAAATCAGGAACTGCTTTCTACTGCTCTCTAATATAGGTGTTCTGAATATCCTGGGCAATTATTTTCCCTTCTGTGCCATTAATCTTCTGCTTTAAGTGGTGGCAATAGATATTTTAAAGGAAGAGAGACACCCTGAAACGGGAACAAGCAAATACTGGAATCTCATACAGGGCTGAAATACTGATGCCTTGATACTTTATACCATTGAACATCATCTCTGGATGCTACAGTTCAGACTGGACCAGCAGTCCCTGCATCTAATATCAGTAGGTGACACAAACACCATGAAATGTGTAGACCCCGAACACAGAGAGTGGAAGTTATTCAACAAACATTTAATTAGCACCTTGTATTCTAGGCGACATGTTTTAGGGTCAAAATCACTGAAACTCCCTGGCAGCCTCTGAAGAACAAATAACTATATATATTCACAATTATGTTTTAGAGAAAAAAATATACAGAAGTGGCCAGTTAATCTAATCTGTTTTAAATCTGAATTAATAAGCTCTTACCGTATTATAAACTTGTAATACAAACATTATTTTATAAGCTACTAAATTCTAATTTACTTGAAACTAGAATCTCTGAATTTTATCTCCTGTGCTCTAGCCTCCTTCTTCTCATTGTGATCTGCCTCTCACAAATCTCTAGGCTGCAACTTTGTCTCATGCCACTGTAGCTAGCAACCCCCTGTCACAGTCATTTTAATTTCCATCCAATAGTTTCCTAAATTTCTTCTGATGTCTCAGATAGTTTAATAGTGGTTTGGCTATATTCTCATCCAAATTAAATACTGTGAGTCTCCATTTCTTTAACTATCTTCAAACAACCAGTTTTTAAGCCATTTCTAAGTATGTATTTGAAAGTCTGACTCCCTTCCACCCCTCCGCTGTTAGTTTCTGATTAAATCAAGAGTCATACTCATTTCTCTATCTCCCTGTGCAATGCCTGACCGGTAGAAAAGCTTCAATAAACATTTGTTAAAAAATATTTGTTGAATGAATAGATGGATGAGCAGAGGAAATGCTTGACTTTAAAAAGGGGATATGTGGGAAATTGAATGATTCCAGAAAGGACATCTGCTTTCACAATGCCAACAGTTGTTTTTCTAATGCAGGGTCACAATCCCTCATCCAAAATTCTTTTGGGGTAGCTGTATTTTAGATTTCTGGATGTAGGAATAGACAGATTTAGAAAGGTAATACAAAACATACACTATATATTATGGGTTAAAGTCAGCAAGACCAGGGCAATATCCTATAATCAAATACATGGACATTTCTCTAGTGAGAGGGATGAGTATTCACACTTAGACTTAAAACTGAATTACATTAGTTCAAGTGGGGTTTTGTGACCAAAAGATACTTTTTAAATTTATGGAAAAAATTTTGGTGTTTGGAACCTTTTGGATTTTGGAATTATAGATAAGAGATGGTAGACCTGAGTACACATCAAATTACATGAGGAGGTTCTCACTGCTTATTTCAGAAATTGTGAATGGCTGGTGTATTAGTCAGGGTTCTCTAGGGAAACAGAACTAACAGGAGCTATCTGTAAATAGTATGAGATTTTATAAAATTGTCTCACATGACTGTAGGGATGCACAAGACCAAATTCCATAGGGCAGGCTGCAAGCCAGGGACTCAGATGAAGGTCCTCATTGAATTCCCTAAGAGATGCTGTCTGTCTGAATTCTCTCTCAGAATGCTGAAATCCCTGCTCTTTTAAAGGCCTTCAGCTGATTGGATGATATGTCACTCATTGCTGATGGCAAATTCCTCAGTTGATTGTAGATGTAATCAGACATATATGCAATCAGCTCACTGATGATTAAAGTCCATGAAGTACCACTGTATTACAATTAGCCCAATGTTTGCTTGACCAAACAACTGGGCATCATGATTATCTGGCCAAGTTGACACGTTAGCCTAACCATCATAGTGCACCCCTTGTCAACTTGGCAGCCATACACATCACCTTAAACCACACTTAGTCTCTAAATAGAAACAATAACAGATATATATATATATTTTTTTTTCTTCCAACTAACAATACTCAACTGTACTGCATACAACTGGAAACACACTAAATCCTTTTAGAATATGGTACAAGTCCTTGGGTAATAGTCACTCTTAAATTTGACATCTTTAAATACTATGGCATGAAATTAATACAACTTATGTAATATGATAAGGGGAAATGATAGGGAAGAAAACAAAAATATTCATTTTATATACATATACAAACATACTCATAACAAAGCAAGGAAGAAATATTCCTGACCCTTATAGTCCTCGTTTCCAAAACTGGTCATGTGGTCGAAATTTGTATTTATCAATAACTTCTTCCACTACCATTCCATGTTCCCTTTACCCTCAGCAAGCATCTCAGCTGGCCATGGTTCTTTGCCTGGTAGAGTGACACAAGTTTTCATTCCTAAAGATTCTGGGCCATTGTAAGTCCTGTCTGGATTGAGTTGTTGCAATTTTTCATTGACTTTAATTGCAGGGCATGGTCATATTAAGAGATGCCTTAGGGGATCTCCTGTATTCCAGGCAAACTCTTCTTTACCTATTGATTCAGAGTGTGAAGAGCCCAAAGCGGCCAGGTGGCAGCGTTAACTTCCAGTTCAATGGAATCGTTGTTATGTTCCTGGGTGAAAGCACTCCTCCTTTTGGAACTAAGACCTGTAGTCCAGCAGAACTTAAGGTTGCAGGACAGGAAGCAAAAATTTTCCTAGTGGACCGCTAAGGGTAATTGTGTGTGGTGCCACTTCCATTTCCACCCCTTGATTCCTGGACCCATGAATCTTGGCTATGGGAGAAACAGCACCATAGAATGGACACTGATTTAGAGCATACACAACTTCCTGGAGAACATTGTCCCAGTCCTGCCATCTAGTTGGCACCATAACTGAGTCTTCAAAAGGTCATTCCACCATTCTGCCAATCTGTTACAATTGATGAACACATATTGAAACATTGCTATTAACCATGGACTATAGTTTACATTATAGTTTATGCTTTGTCCTGAACAATTTTATAGGTTTTGACAAAACGTATAGTGGCCTGTATCTGTCATTGCAATGTCATGCAGGACAATTCCAATGTTCCCAACATGCCCCCAAGTTATACCTATTCTTCCCTCTCCCTCCCCTTAGAAACTCTAGTGGTCACTGCCTTTATTTCAATAATACAAGTTCTTCCATTGTGAGAATAAAAGTAAGTCTATCTTAGTCCATAGTTGCATTCCTCTCCTTATGTTTGTTCATTCCTCTTGAGGAGTTTTGGAGGATGATAGCCACTCTGCTTCTGATTGAGAGAAGGCCTAGATCCCATGGGGCAGATGGATGAAACTGTCTTATTTGCAATTGTGGATACTCTCTGTCTTTTGGGGATGGGCATTGCCCATCATTACCCTTTTGTTAGTTGTCTTGGGTGAGTCCAGTGAACTGGAGAGTAGGTGTTGCAACTCTGCTGAGGTTCGAGGATCAAACGGGATATGAACAGACCAAACATTTAAGTCTCTGGGACACATATTTAACAAGTATAATGGTAATTATAGGTTCAAATAAAAGGGGTATAAGAGTCATGTGTAGGAAAATTATAAATGAGTCTAACTCTGTTACAATGGGGAGCATAGATTCCAAAGTAATGCACATTGGCAGGGTGCTGAATTCTTGAGATTATCTGCTCTGCCTGTAGTTTCTAGATGTCTCTAGAGCTCTCAGGAGTCGTGATGTTTGAAGCACTGTTTACTATGGCAGTTAATGAGATCCTGCTGAGACATGCATAACCGTAACCTCTGGAATGCCCTCCTGACTCACTTTGAAATCTCTTAGCCATACGCACTCATTTGTATTTAATATTTCCTCCTTTTGGTCAAAGTCCTTTTCCAGATGCATTGCTCATTGTTGCTTGGTAATAATCCCTCAGTGCCAGGGAGGTTCATCCTTGGGAGTCATGTCCCATGATGGGGGGAAGGTAGTGCATTTATATGCTGAGTTGGCTTAGAGAGAGTCCACATTTGAGCAACTAAAAGGCTTTTAGGAGGTAACTCTTAAGCAATATGTGATATTAGGCTAAGTTTCAATTTCACAAGGGAAGTTCCATAAGTACAACCATCAATATCAAAGGCCTGGCATAATGATGCACTGCCCATGTACTTGGGGGATTCTTGCTGCTCAATTAAAGAATGTAGAGGGCTTCCCAGGTTGGGAGTTCAATATTCTTTCATTTATTGTATGGGACTCCACCTACCAAGACAATGCCCCATGACCATTTGAACATATTCATCTGCCATAGAGACATGCCTCAGGTGAAACTTTCCCCACACATACCCCCATACTGACACCCCATACCAGTGATCCTCCCCAGCCACAGGTATGACCCTTCTGCAATCCAAAACCTCCCCCAAATCAAAGCCAAAAAATTAACAAATAAAAATAATAAAATAAAATAATCATAATAAATAAGAAATAAAATACAAAATACAAAATAAAAATTCTTTCATCACTATAATATCTGTCTTTTATGTACAGTGATAATTTCTTCCATATGTTCCCCCAGTTTCTTATTTTTTTGCTTTATCTTCAAAGAAGCTTAAGGTTACAGAAAAGTCACATAGAAAATATAGGGGATTCCCATAAACACAACCCCCTCCCCTCTCCCACTCTCCCTTATTAGTAGCATTTTACATGTGTATGGTATATTTGTTACAATTGATGTACAAAGTTTGAAGCATTGCTACTAACTTTGGCCAATGGTTTAAATTAAGGTTTACTGTTTGCACTGTACACTTTTATAGGTTTTGATGAAATTTAAAATGGCCTGTATCCATCATTGCAAGATCATGCAGAGCAATTCCAATGCCCTAAAAATGCCCTGTGTTCCATCTATTCTATTCTTCTCTCCCCCTCACCTCAGAACCTATGGTAACTACTAAGTTTCAATTTTTGAAGAATGAGGTTCGTAGTTATATACAATAATATTGAGGGCTTGGCATATTGGTCTGTTTTCCTTTATTAGGTACTGCCTATGTTCTCAAGAGATTCTTGCCCCTCTAATTGAGAACATAACAGGATTCCCCAGGATAGGAATTTAATATTCTCTTGTTTATTGTGTAGCTCTCCACCCAGTGACAAGATGAACACTTTAATATTCCATAGAGGCATTCCCAGGTGTACCTTATCCTGCATACTTTGTATTTCAAGATAATTGTAGAGTCACATGAGTTTGAAAGAAATAATACAGAGAAATTCTGTGTACCCTTTACTCAGTTTCCCCTAATAGCAATGTCTTGCAGAACTATAGTTCAATATCACAGCCAGGATATTGATATTTATACAGTCATGATACAGAATATTTACATCTCCACAAAGATCCCTCATTTTTTGCTTTTATAGCTATACTTACTTCACTCCCACTGCTAACCCCTCCTTGCCTTTTAAAGTTACTTAGTTCTGTACTCCATTTCTATAAACTTGTCATTTCAAGAATGTTAGATAAATGGAATCTTACAACATGTAACCTTTTGAGAACGTCTTTTTTTTTTTTTACTCAGCATGATTTTCTGGAGATTCTTCCAGGTTGTTGCATGTATCAATTATTCATTTCTTTTTGTTGCTGAATAGTATTCAACAGTATGGATGTACCATAGTTTGTTTAACCATTTACCCATTGAAAGGCATCTGAATTGTTTCCAGTTTTTAGCTATTACAAATAAAGCTGTTATAAACATTCATGAATAGGTTTTTGTGTGAACATAAGTCTTAATATCTCTGCAATAAATTTACAGGAGTGTAATTGTTGCATTGTATGATAGCTGAATGTTTAGCTTTATAAGAAACTGCCAAACTGTTTTCCAGAGTGACCATACCATTTTAAACACCCACCAGCAATGTCTGAGCGATTGTTTCTCCACTTTCTTGAAAGCAATTGATGTTGTCGTTATTTTTTTAAATTGGTTCTATGGTCATGGCAGATAGCTGAAGAGTTTGGTGCCTTGCCAGTGGGCCCTACTTTGGAGTAGTACCAAGTGTGACAGAGTTAGACTCAGATGTAACTTCTCTACACATGCATCTTCTGTTCCTTTTGGTTGAACCTATAGTTGGTGCTTTAATTGGTAGGTGTATGTCCAAGAGACTTGAATCTCTGGGCTGTCCATATGCCAGCCAGGCCCTGAGTCTCAGGGGAGTTGCAACACCTACTCTCCAGTTCATTGGACTCAGCCAGGACAACTAACAAGGAGGTGAGGATGGATAACCACCACTCCAATGAACCAAGGGAGTCTACAGCTGCAAGCAAGAGAGTCCCACCCATAAGCCATATGGGATTGAAACACCCTCTCAATTAGAGGTGGAGTGGGCATCACCATCCCAGAATCCTCAGGTCTGGGGAATAAAATATGGACTAGAGTGGACTTACTGGTATTCTACTATAGATTTATTGTGATTCTAGCAATGGAAGAAATTATATCATGGATGTAGAGACAGTGGCCACTGGAGGTGCTGAAGTCAGGGAGTGGGAAAAAGAGGTGTAAAATGGGGGTATTTTCAGGACTTGGAATTGTCTTGAATGACATTGCAGTGACAGATACAGGCCATTATATATCCTGCCATAGCTTACAGAATGGACTGAGAGAGAGTGTAAACTACAATGTCAAGTATAATCCAGGCTTAGTGGCAATGCTCCAAAATGTGTTCATCAATTGCAATGAATGTACCACACCAATGAAAGAAGTTGTTAATGTGGGGAAAAGTGGGAGGTGTGGGGAGTGAGGCATATGGGAATGCCTTATCTTTTTTTATGGAGCATTTTATGTAATCTGAGTATCTTTTAAAAATAAAAAATGTATTAAAAATATTCTATTATTTGGATAGACTACATTTTGTTTTTCCATCCATCCATTAATGGACAGCTGTTTTTTTCCCCCACCTTCTTGTTATTGTAAATAGTGCTGCTATGGATATTTGTGAACAAGTTTTTGTGTGAACACCTGGTTTCAATTTATTTGGGTATAATCTGGGATTGGAATTACCGGATCATATGGTAATTTGTGTTTAGCTTGTTGTGGAACCACTAAACTGTTTTCTACAATGGCTGCAGCATTTTACATTCCCACTAGTGATATATGAGGGTTCCAATTTCTCCACATCCTCACCAACACTTGTTATTTTTTACTTTTTTATTATAGCCATCCTAGTGGGTATGAAATATTATCTCATTGTGGTTTTTGTTTGCATGTGCCTAATGATGTTGAACATTTTTTTTTCCTGTGCTTATTGGCTATTTGTAAATCTCCTTTGGAGAAATGTTTATTCAAGTCTTTGCCTATTTTTAAATTGGCCTGTTTGCCTTTTTTGTGGTTGAATTTGAGTTCTTTATATATTCAGGATGCTAGATCTTTATAATATATATGATTTCCAAATACATCCATTTTGTGAGTTGTCTTATCACCCTCTTGTTAGTGTCCTTTGATGCACAAAGTTTTAAATTTTGATGAAGTCAAATTCGTCTATTTTTGTTGTTGTTGTTTCTGCTTTTGGTGTTGTATCTTGCAAAATCTAAGGTCTTGAAGATACTCTTATGTTTTCTTCTATGAGTTTTATTGTTTTAGCTCTTATATTGGTTTGCAATCCACTTTTTGTTAACTTTTTATATGGTGTGAGGTAAGGGTCCGACTTAATTCTTTTGCATAAGGATATCCAGTTGTCCCAGCACTGTTTGTTCTTTCACCCATTGAATGATCTTAGCATCCTTGCCACAAATCTATTGATATGTGGGCTTATTTCCTAGACTCCCAATTCTATTCTATTGGTCTATATGTTTATCCTTATGCCAGTATGATGCTGTTTAATTACTGTAGCTTTGTAGTAATTTTTGAAATTGGAAAGTGCAAGTCCTCCAGCTTTGGTTTTCTTTGTCAAGTTTGCTTTGACTATTCAGGACCTCTTGAAATTCAATATGAATCTTAACGTCAGCTTTTACATTTCTGCAAAAGACCACTGGAATTTTGATAAGAATTTCATTGACTCTATAGATTGCTTTGGGGCATATTGTCATTTTAAAAATATTGTCTTCCAATCTATGAACATAGGATGTCTTTCCATTGATTTAGGTCTTCTTTAATTTTTTTCAACAGTGGTATATAGTTTTCAGTGTACAAGTCTTTTGCCTCCTAGGTTAAATTTCTTCCTAGGTATTTTATTCCTTTTGATGCTATTGTAAATGGAATTGTTTCCTAATTTCCTTTTAGGATTATTCATTGCTAGCATACAGAAATATGATTTGTGTGTGATTATCTTGTATTCTGAAACTTTGCTGAATTTGATTATTAGTTCTAATATTTTTTGTTAACCCTTTTTTTTTGTTACATATCCCCCCTTTTCTGCTTGTTCTTACTGTGTTCATTTTTCGCATTCTTCCATGTCTTCTTTGTCTCCCCCCGTTGCGGTGACACGCCAAGTCAGCTCACCATGCAGGCGGCTTGCCCCGTTCGCGGGTGGCTCTGCCCCTTTCACAAGTGACTCTGCTCTGCTCGCGGGTGGCTTGTCCTGCCTGTGGCGGCTTTGCCCTGCCCGTGGTGGCTTTTTGCCCAACCCACGGCGGCTCTGCCCTGCTTGGAGACGCCCTGGGAACCAAACCCGGGGCCTCCCATGTGGTGAACCAGCGCCCTATCCACTGGGCTACAGCCAGCCCCCCTTTTTTGTTAACTCTTTAGGCTTTTCTATATATAAGATCATGTCATTTGCAAATAGACATGGTTTTATTTCCTCCTTTCCAATGTAGATGACTTTTATTTTGTCTTATTTTTATTTTTTGGCTCGATTTCTCTGGCTAGACCTTCTAGTACAATATTGATTAGAAGTGAAGAAACTGGGCATCCTTGTCTTATTCCAGATCCTAGGGGAAAGTCTTTCATTCTTTCACTTTGAGTATGAGTATGAGGAAGTTCCCTCCTTACATATTTTTTAAGGTAAATAACTATCTTCTGATTTGTCAAGTTTGTTCTAAAACTTCCATATCCAGGGAAGAATGGAAACACTACTGTAACTGCAACTGTAACCGATATATTAGCTTCACTAATACAGAGAGCAAAGATTCCATCTTAACACCTAAAATGAGAAGTACTTTGAAATTTCTCTACCTTGCACACATGTATTCTGCAGTTGGAAACATCAAATACTTGGCTGACAACTAACATCACAGATGTTTCAAAACAAATGAAAAGCAAATGCAGTTTGATTATTTGTTTATTTCTGAAATTTCTAAAAACAAAGCACTGATAAAATAAAAGACATTACACCTACACCATTTCCCATCTCAAATGAACATGTTTTCTATTATACTTGTTTTCTTTTGTGACTGCTCTATACTTCCTTGAAATATATCCTGTCTGTTCTTCTAAAACTGATATTTTTTAAAAAGCTCAGCTTCAAAAATGTCAAATATAATGAAAAATGAAAATCACAAAAGAGAAGGTTGTTCACAGCCACTCCCCTGGGGTTCCCTCATGTTTCTGGGTCACAATGCTGACTCTCCGTGTGTTAGAAATAACATCCATAGTATACTTAGCAGGTAACCCCTTGGGATCAGGGTCAGTGTGGGCTCCAAATAAACAAGGTCAACCATTTCCTTGAAGACAATGCATCATATGTTCAGAAACTCTCCACGCTATCCACCTAAGCAGTTGCAAAAGAAGTTCTCTTTTCAAAGTACAAGAAAAGGAAAGTTCCTTTGGAAAAATTACAAAGGGGCACTTTATTTTTATCATTTTAGGCTTGAGTAGATGAATGATGTGGGAGCAGAATCCTGCCAATAAGAGAAGGGGGGTTGAGTAGAACTTGAGTAAGAACATCTGAGAGAGGCATGAATAAGCACTGAAGATTCTGATGAATTGAGAACCTATACACTCAAATAAATATAAAGGGGAAAAAATGGCATAGAACTTCAGAAGATTAAACTCAGAAATGAGCTTTAGAGATTATTAAATCTACTCCCATCTTAAGATAAGACATATGAGGTCAAGAGAGTGCAGTAACCTCCAAAAAGTTTTATCCCATATGTTTCCAAGCTTATATTAGTAATATTAATATTAATATTAATTTATTGAGCATGTGCTATTGTGCCAAGCTCTGTGAGGAAGTGCTTAAAATCTCAGATTCTGGAATTGAAGAAAACTGAATTTGAATACTAACTATGCTGCTTACTAGCTATGTGACCTTGGCCAGATTATATAATTGACATCTCTCAGACTCAGTTTGTATATTTGTAAACTTTTAGAAATAATAGTAGCTTTCTCATTGGTTGTGGTACCAGATGGAGAATGTAGGTAAAAGCTTAGCATAATACCAGGCATATGGTATTATGGATCATAAATGATCCATAAAAGTTAGATATTATTATTATCAACTATAATGAATATTCCTTTCATTTGTTAAATGATCTACAAACTGAAAAGGAAAACAATCACAGGCCTAACTTATTAAAATTCTCAATAATCAATGATCACTTTTGTGCAGACCTATAGGTATAGACAGTAATATTGGAAATTGAATCCAATTAGTATAGTCTTTTAAACATTGACTATGGTAAATACAAACATAGTGCAATATATGTCCCATATATTTCTCATGCATGCACCAAAACTTTTCCTAGTTTTAGTGAATATTTTAGTTTCTACTGAAGACTCCCCCATCTTGATATTTGTAGCAGACTCTATAGTATCTGTGTTTCTTCTAATTCTCAAAATCACTCTGTGCAGTGATTTTATAAAGGGAATTCACACAGAGAAGAAACACTAGGCAATCAAGTTAAACTGAAACTTGCACTGCTTCCAATAAATATCCTAAGTGGCCAAATGCCCTTCACAGCTTTTTTGAGAGGGCCATTCTGACTGGCAGCTTTGTCCCAAATGGTTTCATCTGGAAACATCCATGGCATGTCATTGCGCTATTGGTCTGAATGTGTATCTGACTGTCAAAGGACTGAGCCCTTCCTTGGGCTGCCAGCGTAATTTGGATTATCCTGGGGGATAATGAGAGCCACTTACTAACTGAATTATATGGTGAAATTCAACAACTCAACCATCAGGCAATGCTGGTTAGTGAGTATTAGTATTTCCATATGACCTATATGAACAGAAGATGGAGTTCAGAACTGCGGAGAGGGAACAGAACTGTGGAGAGTCTGAGATTTTGCCCTGTATATAAGCCAACAAGTGAACCTGCCACAATCTCATAGACGCTGGCAGAGGACATGAGACTCCTGGGTCAGAGATGCAGGACTTTATCACTCCTGGCATAACAGGCAGCATGAGGTTCATGTTCAGGTTGATTTTCTTGCCCCCAAGCCCCAGGGAACGATAAAGAGCAGGCTCAGGTAGATGCTGTGGAGTGTGGGTTGCTATGTGGTGCATTGTGGGACACAGGCTCAGGGCACAATGCAAACTTTCAGCAAATAACCGTTTTATTACTTAAACTGCACAAAGGGTCCAAAAGAACAGCAGAGGAGATTCCATCGCGGTTGGCCTCCCCGGAAAGACAAACTGCTCCAGTCATGGTTGGTGACGGCAGCTCCAGATCCCTCGCTTCGTATTGGAGAAGAGAGACAAGTTCGTGCTACCCACGGTGGATATTTATTTACTTCAGAGGGAGGGGCTCTACCACTGAGAGTTTCCTGCTTTGATAAGCTTCTCTGATAAGCTTCTCGGCCTGCTTGCTTCTGGTCAGGCCTTTTCATTAGACCCAATATCTCCGCTGGGTTGTGAAATGGAAACAGAATGAGACATCGTCACACAATAGGGAGGAGGTGGGGGAAGGGTAGGTGAGGGCCGGAGATGGCCGCTGAGCACGTGCCCGTGACTTCCCCAGCAGATGCTGCACATACAGTGGGTCTGTGTTTCAGATGAGGAACCTGAGCTTAGGAAACCGCCTACCTTATGAGGGGGCTGCTAGCAACCTTTGCCCCAGATGTTGTCTGCTCAGGAAACGAGTTGGCCCTCTGTCCCAGGGATACACTGTCTGTATCTTCCCAGGCTGTTTGCTATACAAATATCTTTGAAAAGAGAGTTCAGAACAAAATCTGCCAATGCCTTTGCTCAGAAGATGGGGAGAAACACAAGAGACCCATGGAGAATCGTCTCTCATCAGAGTATAATATAGTGTGGTTTTGTGATAGTACCTTAGTTATCACATGGGCAGAATAAGATGGAAATCCAAGAGGGGTCACTTCCATTTAATGTGTTTTGCATAGTGGGTTTCTATGTAAGCTTTCGTTCAAGGAAAGATTTACACAGCTAAAACCAAACCAATCTAGCCATAATAAAAACTCAAAACAAAATAAAGCCAAATGTAAGATAACATTACTGTGGAGAAAGGCAATGAGCTATGGGTTAAAATGATTGTTTAATAGACTCTCACACTAATATGTGATGGTGAACACATGACATAAATGCTAAGAGCTGCAAATTTATATGTAAAATGGTGGTAATAATGTTTATCATAAAAAGTAATTTGGAGGTTTGAAGGAAATAATGTGATGGAATATGACGCTTAGCCCTTCCAGATACTTTTAAGCACTGCTCATCTCTTCTGGGATCCCTTTTACTTGTTTGATGCATCCATCCATCAGCTGCCGTAGGTGCTGCTGCCAATGGAGGGCCGCTCTTGGGTGATTGGACAAACGCTTCCTGGAGATTCCTTAGAGTTATGTACCTTCCTCTAAACCCATAGCCAATGGCTGACTGCTACAGAGGTTTGAAACCCCAGCTTTCTTGCATCAAGGTGGGACAGATCACACACTGCAATTGATACTCCAGAACTCACAGGG
>PVKH010006758.1:0-20774 GCA_004027955.1 Chaetophractus vellerosus | reverse complement strand
GCCAAATAGAAAATATAGGATTTTCAGCAAATTGTAAATTTCATTTAAATGATGAATAATTTAAAAATATAAGTATGACTCAAATATTGCACAGGATATACTTATAATAAAAATTATTCTTAACAGGTGAATGAAGGTACTTCAGTTTTATATATCTATTCAACTATTAGAGGTTATCTGGTTTGTTTTTCTTTTTCAGATTGTGAACATTTGTATAAAGATTTTTGCATGAATATATATTTTCATTTCTCTTGGGTAAATACATAGGTGTGAGATTACCAGGTCTTATGGTAGCTGCATTTTTAACTTTATAAGAAACTGACAAACTGTTTTCCAAAGTGGTTGTACCATTTTGCATTCCCACCAGCAATGAATTAAAATTACTGTTGCTCTGTTGCCTCATCAGTACTTGGTATTGTCAGGGTTATTTTAAAAGAATACAGTACTGAGTCAGAAATTGTATCTCATTGTGGTTTTCATTTGTATTTCCCAGATAGCTAATGATGTTGATTATTTTTATATCTGCTTTTTAGCCATTTGTATATCCTCTTTGAAGAAATGTATATTAAAGCATTTTGCCCATTTTTAAATTGGGTTGTTTGCCTTTTTTTGCTGAGTTGTAGGATTTCTTTATAAATTTTTTATATCAAATCTTTATTAGATAGATGGGTTCCAAACATTTTCTCCTATTGAATAGGTTATCTTTTCACTTTTGTGATAAAGTGCTTTGGTGCACAAAAGTTTTGAATTTTGATGAGGTCTATTTATCTATTTTTCAATTTATTGCTTGTGCTTTGGGGATAAAGTCTAAAAAAGCATTGCCTAAAGCAATATCTTGAAGATGCTTCCCTCCATTTTCTTTTAAGAGTTGCATAGTCCTGGTTCTGATATTTAGGCCTTTGATCCATTTTGAGTTAATTTTTGGATATGGTATGGGATAGGGGACCTCCTTCATGCTTTTTTATATGGAGATGCAGTTCTTCCAGCACCATTTGTTGTAGAGACTATTCTTTCCCAATTGAGTGTACTTGGCAGTCTTGATAAAAATCACTTGGCCATTGATGTGAGGGTCAATTCCTGGACTCTTAATTCAATTCTGTTGGTCTATTTGTCTCTTCTTGGGCCAGTACCATGCTGTTTTGACAACTGTAGCTTTATAATAGCTTTGAAGTCAGGAAGTATGAGTCTTTTGGCTATTCGGGGCCTCTTGCCCTTCCAAATAAAGTTGAAAATTGGCTTTTCCATTTCTGCAAAGTAGGATATTGAATTTTCATGGGGATTGCATTGAACCTTTAAATCATGTTGGGTATAATTGACATCATAAGGATATTTAGTCCTCCAATCCATGAGGAAGGATTGTCCTTCCATTCATTTAGATATTCTTTAATTTCTTGTAGCAAAGATTTTTGTGGTTTTCTACATATCAATCCTTTACATCCTTGGTTAAATTTCTTCTTTGTTATTTGATTCTTTTAATTGCTTCTGTAAATGGGATTCTTTTCTTCATGTCCTCCTCAGATTTCTCATTACTAATGGATAGAAACACTACTGATTTTTGCATGTTCATCTTGTATCCCACCACTTTGCTGAATTAATTAGCTCTAGTAGCTATATTGCAGTTTTCCAGGACTTTCTATATACATTATGTTATCTGCAAATAGTGAGTTTTACTTCTTCCTCTCTACTTTGGATGCCTTTTATGTCTTTTTCTTGATTAACTGCTCTGGCAAGAACTTCTAGAGCAATGTTGGATGCCAGCAGGCATCCTTGTCTTGTTCCAGATCTCAGAGGGAAACCTTTCAGTCTTTCACCATTGACTGTGATGTTAGCTGTGGGTTCTTCATATGTGCACTTTATCATGTTGGGGAGTTTCCTTCCATTCCTATTTTTAAGTGTTTTTATCAAGAAGGACAAGCCGCCGGCGAGCAGGACAAGCTGCCCACGAGCAGGCAAGGCCGCCCACGAGCAGGCAAGGCCGCTGCGCAGTGAGCTGACTCGGCAGGTTGCTGCAACGGGGGGCGGAGACAAGCAGACACAGAAGAACGCAAAAATCAACACAGCAAGAACAAGCAGAAAGGAGGGGATATATAATAATAATAAAAAAAGAAGGATGCTAGATTTTGTCAAATACGTTTTTTGGATTTATGGAGACGATCATGTTTTCTCCCTTTGTTTTATTAATGTGGTTTATTAAATTAATTGTTTTTTTTATGTTGAACCACCCTTGCATACTTGGGATAAAACTCACATGATCATAGTGTATAATTCTTTTAATGTCCTGTTGGATTTGATTTATTAGTATTTTGTTGAGGATTTTTATACCTATATTCTTAAGAAATATTGGTCTGCAGTTTTCTAGTAGTACCTGGCTATGATATGAGGGTATTGTTGGCCTCATAGAATGAGTTGGGTAGTGTTCCTGCCTGTTCAGTTTTTGGAAGAATTTGAGCAGAATTTTTATTAATTCTTCTTGGAATGATTGGTAGAGTTAACCTGTGAAGCCATACTTTCCTGGGAGTTTCTTTCTTTGGATGTTTTAATGACACATTCAATCTCTACTTGTAATGTTGTGTTGAGATCTATTTCTTCTAGAGTCAATGCAGGTTGTTTCTGTGTTTCTAGAAATTGGAAATTGGTCCATTTCATCTAAGTTGTCTAATTTGTTTGCATACAGTTGTTCATTGTATCTGCTTATGATTGATCTTTTTTTTTTTTACATGGTACAGAGCTGGGGATTGAACCCAGGACCTCTTATATGGGATTCCAGAACTCAACCACTGAGCCACATTGGCTCCCTGCTTATGATCCTTTTTGTTCCTATGGAGTCAGTAGTAATGTGCCACCTCTCATGTCTGATTTTATTTATTTGTGTCTTCTCTTGTTTTTTTCATTGTCAGTCTAGCTAAGGGTTTGTCAATTTTATTGATCTTTTCCAAGAACCAACTTTTGATTTTGTTAATGCTCTCTATTGTTTTTTATTTTAATTTCATTTATTTCTGCTCTGATTTTTATTGCTTCCCTTCTGTTTGCTTTGTGTTTAGTTTGCTGTTCTTTTTCTAGTTCATCCAGGTATGCAGTTAGGTCTTTGAGATATTTCTTTGATTTATTGTAAGCATTTAGGGCTATAAACTTCCCTCTCAGCACTGCCTTTGCTGCATCCCCTAAGGTTTGATATGTTGTATTCTCATTTTCATTTTTCTCAACATATTTATTAATTTCCCTTGTAATTTCTTCTTTGGCCCACTGATGTTTAAGAATGTTCTCTGTTTAAGAGTATTCTCTGACTCTTATTGATTTCCAGCTTCATTCTATTATGGTCAGAGAATATGCTTTGTATAATCTCAGTCTTTTTATATTCACTGATACTTGTTTATTGACCCATCATATGGGCTATCCTGGAGAATTATCCATGTGCACTTGAGAAGAATGTATATCATGCTGTCTGTGGGGTGTGTAATATTCTGTATATATGTGGTTAGGTGCATAAATATTTATGATTGTTATTTCTTCTTGGTGGATTGCCCCTTTTATAGTGTCCTTCTTTGGCTCTTATAACAGCTTTTGACTTAAAGTCTATTTTGTCAGATTTTAGTATATGTACCCCAGTTTTTTTGTTGTTGGTTTATTATTCATAGCCATTTTGTCCTTTGGTTTTTATATGTCCTATCTTTTTTGTCTCTCTTTTCCTTTATTGCAAACTCCTTTTTTTGTATAGTTGATTTTTTGTGATGAACCTGACTGATCCTTTTTTCATTACTATTTCTCTGTATGTTTAAAATACTTTCTTTATGGTTACCCTGGGGTTTGTATTACACAATCTACATCTATAACCTACTAAATGGAAAGAGCCAGCCAAAAGGGTGCGATGCAAAATATCAGAAATCTGTTAGTTTTTTTAATGGGTATTTATTTGGGGTAGAAGCTTACAATTACCAAGCCATAAAGCGTAAGTTACTTCCCTCACCAAAGTCTGTTGCCACGTGTTGGAGCAAGATGGCTGCCAACATCTGCCAAGAGTTCAGGCTTCCTGGGTTCCTTTCTCCTGGGGGCTTGTTTTTCTCTGGGCTCAGCTGCCCCTCTCTCTCTCCACAAAGCCAGCTGTAGACTATCAGGTGACCAGGTCTGTCTTTCTCCCTGGGGCTCAATTCTCTCCAGGCTTAGGTGCTCTGCTCCTCTGTGTGCTTACTTGCCAGGCTCCAGCTCAAAACTCCAACCTCCTTTCTCTGCAGTGAGGCTTCTCTGTGAATCCCTGCTCACCAAGGGGGCAGGAATGCAATATCCTACCAACATGGCCCAATCAAAGTTTTAATCATTATTTAATCAAGTAAAAGTGAAACCTCTGACTCCAATATAATGTAATATGCCTGGAAGGCATTATGTTTACAAACATAATCCAACATCTATTTTTGGAATTCATAAACAATATTAAACTGCCACGGGTACCAACTTAGCTTCATAGTATACACATTCTTTGCTCCCATCTCCCTTTATTTCCCTTCCTTATGTTGTTTTTGTCTCACTTTATCACTTTATATTTTGTATGTCTATTATCAGGAAAGATGCCTTTTTCTTGTTCAATTGTATTCTGACTCATGTTGCATATTGAGGATACAGTAACATTGGGTTTTGCATTTACCCTTCCAGGTACTGTTACCAAAGATCATTTCTTCACATCAGGCCACACTCTCTTGTCTGTTCCTTTCAACCAGGAGAACTAACCTTAGTATTTCTGGTAGGACAAGTCATTTGTTGACGAACTCTCAGTGTCTGTTCATCTTTGAATAATTTAAACTCTCCCTCATTTTTGAAGGATAGTTTTGCCAGATAAACAATTTTTTGTTGGCAGTTTTTCTCTTTTAGCTCTTTAACTATATCATACCACTACCTTCTCACCTCCATGGTTTCTGATGAGAAATCAGCACTTAGTCTTATTGAGGATCCTTTTCATGTGGCAAATAACTTCTCTCTTGCTGCTTTCAGAATTCTTTCTTCATTTGGCATTTGACATTCTGATTTGTATACGTACAATTGTTTCACCTCCAAGAGAAAGTTTCCATTCCACTTTTCCTTCTCTGGGAATCTTGATCTCTTCTGTTTTTGTGCAAAATATTCTCCGTAGAACCTAGGAATTTGTCAAGTTTTCTCCCTCACTCAGTGTCCCTTTTTCCTTACACTTTTCAGCTTTGAGACCTGTCCTGTCTTAGGGAAGTTCATCCCCCCACCACCACCCATTTTCGTTTTTTCTGTGAGGATTTGCTTTCCTCAGTAGGGTATCCTGTGCTGGGGGCCCAGATGGTGTCGATTCAGAAAGGTGGGTAAATCCAGAGAAGTTTGTTTTGCATTTTGGTGGTTCAGCCAACAGAAACTGAACTGAGTGTGTGCAGATCGTTCCAAATTGCTCTACCTGGATCTCTGTTTTGTTTTTCACCTGGGGGACCTTTGGTATGTAACACACCTTGGTAGCTTGTGTTTGACCCTGGGTCTTTGTGGACTTGTGTCCCTCAGCCTGAATCTATGTGAGGTTCTAACTCTCTGCTGTGAATGGCTTCATAGTTTGCATCTGCAGCAGGGGAACCTAGGTGGTGCTTCCTCTGCATGACTCCCAAGGTGTGCAGGACCTGGTGAGGCGGAGGGGTATGCACTGGTGGGTCCTAGATGGAAATGTCCTCCCTGATCTTGGATATTATTTTTCTTTCTCTTCAATTCAGTATTTGTCAGGTCATTCTGCAGTCTGTATCATCCCCCACACTTCAAATTAAGTGGGATTTGTCCTTTTATTTGTTGATTCTATTGATATAATAACATGACTTTTCTTTTTCAGTCCATATTACCATCAATTAGTATGATTAATTACATTGATTTTCCAGATTTTTGAAGTGGTCTTTCATTCCATGGATGAATCTTATTTGATAGTTATATGCTACTCTTTTTTATATGTTGCAGGATTTGATTTTCTTACATTTTGTTGAGGATTTTTATGTCTGATCTTGGAGGATACTGGCCTGTAGTTTTTTGGTTTTTGTTTTTTCTAATGCCTATCTGTAGTGTTGATATTAGGGTAATGCTGAACTTATAAAATGATTATAGAAGTCTTCCTTCTTCTATTTTCTAGAAGAGATTGGCATTATTTCTTCTTTAAGTATTTGATGGAATTTGCCAATAAAATACCTGGGCCTGAAATTTTATTTTTTGAAAGTTCTTTTGTTTACCTCAAGTCATTTCATATGTATATATATTCAGGCTGTCTATTTTTTCTTGTTTTGGTAGTTTGTTTTTCCAGGAATTGGTCTGTTTCATCTTAGTTGTGGAATCTATAGGCATAGAGATTTTTTTGTATTCTCCTACTATTCATTTAATAACTTTGAGTTCATAGCAATGCCCTACTTTTCATCCTATTATAAATTTGTGTATTTTCCCTGTTTTTCCTTGATCTGTCTTACTAGAGATTTGTCAAAACTTTTGATATTGTCAAAGAATGAACTTTTGGTTCATCAATTTTCTTTATTGTTTTTGTTTTCAATTTCATGGATTTCTCCTCTAATATTTATTAATTCCTTCCTTCCACAGTTTTGGTTTAAATTTGTTCTTCTTTCTCTAGTTTTTTAGAGTGGAATTTTAGGTTATTTTTAAATCTTTCTTCATTTATAATATCATTTAATTAAATCATTTCCCTCTAATGACTGCTGTAGCTCCATGACAATATTTTGATATATTTAATTTTCATAATTCATTCTGTCCAAAACTTTTTTTTTATTTGGCTTGAGACTTCCTTTCTGACACATGAGATTTTTTAGAAGGGTATTTTTACTTTTCAAATACATGGGGATTTTCCAGTTACCTTTAAGTTATTGATTTAGACTTTAATTTTTTTACAGTTCAAAAACAAACAAGATATGAATTCTACTTTTCTATTTTTAATGCTTGTTTTTGGGCCCAAAATATAGGTTATCTTTGTGTATTTTCCATGTGCACTAGAAAAATGTATTTTCTGCTGTTATTGGGTGGAGTGTTCTATAAATGCCAGTTAGACCAATTTTGTTGATAGCGTTTTTCAGGCAATCTATAATCTTTCTTGTTCATCTTTCTTGTTCTATTGATTACTGAAATAGGAGTTTTAAAGTCTCCAGCTATAATTCTGTATTTTTTTCCTCATTTTTCATCTATCAGCTTTTACCCCACGTATTTTGAAATTCTGATGCTAGGTGCCTACACACTTGGGATTGTCATTTTTTTTTTTTTGGAGACGTGAGGCCTTTATCATTAAATAATATCCCTTTTTAGCCCTGATCATATTCTATTCTAAAGTACTTTGTCTAAAATTAATATAGATAACCAAACATTTTCTTCTTTTTTTGTTTAGTGTTTCTACGGCAAATCTTTTAATATTCTTTTGCTTTTAACATGTGTGGCTTTATAATGAAAACTGATATCTTATTGACAGCATATAGTTGCACTTGGCATTTTATATAATCTGAAAACCTGTGTCTTTTAACTATGTTTAAATTAGGGATTGGCATAATGTCTGTGGGCACCGAAGTTAAACGTTTTTTGCATTTTTAAAATGTTTAAAGATCTCAAAATTCAATATTTTGTTACACATGAAAATTACATAAAATTTAAGTTTTAGCAAATTTAAGTTTTAAATTATATTTAATTCAAATAAAATTCTATTGGAACACAGCCACATTCGTTTACATATTGTTTATGGCAACTTTCATTCTATAACAGCAGTGTTGTGTACTTGTGGCCAGTAAAGTCTAAAATACTTAACAAAAAAGCTGCAAGCCTCTTCTTTAGAATATTCAAGTTCAGAGTTGTTTGGATTAGAACCTCCCATCTTGCTGTTTCTATTTGTTCCATTTGTTTTTCGTTTGTTTGGGTTTTCCTTTTTCTGACTTCTTTGGGCTTAACTGAGAATTTTTTATTCTATTTACTCTCTCCTTTTTTATTTATTAATTATACCTCTTTAAAAATGTTTTGGCATTTGCCTATGGCTTACAATATACATTTTTAAATATCTGTATCTACCTTCAAATAATGTTACAATATTCTAATGCTTCTCCTCTGGTGTAAGGACATTTTAGTAATATATTTCCAATTCCTCACTCCCATCTTTAATGCTGTTGTGGCCATGTATTTTACATTTATATTTGCTATAAAAACACAATGCATTGTTACTCCTTTTGCTTTAAACAGTTAGTTATATTTTGGAGCAATTAAAAACAAGGAAAAATGTTTTTTTCTTTTACCTTCACATATTCGATTTATAATGTTATTCACTACTTGGTATAAATCCAAGTTTCATATATATTATTTTCTTTCTGTCTGAATAGTCTAACATTCTTGTTGAGCAGGTCTGCTGCCATTTTTTTTCTGAGAAAGACTGTATTTTTCTCTTTTTAAAGTATATATTTTCTGGTGTGGAATTTTGAGTTGACAGATTTTCTTTTCTTTCGGTATTTTAAATATCTCATTCTATTGTCTTCTTGCTTACATGGCTTCTGACACGTGGTCTGCTACACCTTTTATAATTTTTCCTCTGTAATGTATAAATTCTTCCCTCCCCACCCCCCCCAATCCCCCCAACTCATTTGGCTGCCTTCAATATTTTCTCTTTGTCTTTTGTTTACAGCATTTTCAATATAAAATAATATCCTGCTTGGTTCTCTGAATTTTTTGGATATGTCACTTTGTGTCTGTCATGCATTTTTGAAACTTCTTGGCTATTACTTTTTCAAATATTTCTTCCACAACATTCTTTCTCTCTTCTCTCTGGTATTCTAATTACATAGACCATTTGATATTCTCTCACAGCTCTTAGATAATGTTTTTTCTTTCCTTTTCTTTATTCTTTTGCATTTCTCTTTGTATAATTGCTATTGAAGTATCTTCAAAGGTCACTGATTCTTTCCTTAGTTATGTCAAATCTATTGATGAAGCCATCAAAGGTATTCTTCAACTCTGTTACTTTATTTTTGATTTCTAGCATTTCCAATTGATTCTTCCTTATATTTTCCATCTCTAATACTGAAATAACTTATCATGCATGTTGTATATTTTTTAATACATCAGGGTTTATTAATCTCTGAATTATTAATATTTGGGAGCAGAAAATTTTTTGTTATGAGGGGCTGTCTTGTACATTGTAGAAGGTTTAGTGGTATCTTTGGTCACAACCTATTAGGTGCCAGTAGGAGCTTCCACTCAGTTGTGACAACCAACAATGTCTCCGAAAATGGCCAAGCATCTCCTGAGCAGCAAAATTTTCCCACAGTTGAGAAGCACTGCACTGCAACCTTTAGCTTATTAATAATTTAACTCTCTGGTAGTTACCACCTCTGTATCCTATCAGAGTATGGCCCTAATGATTGCTTTGTCACTTCAGTCTGTGTTTTTTTCCTTGCCTTGTCATATGCTGCAGAATTTTTGTTGAAGCCTATTTTGTTCAAGACTGTTTATATTAATGTAAATAATTTTTTATCTTTTTTTAAGATTTATTTTATCTATCGCTCCCACCACCATCACTTGCGCTTGATGTCTCCTCTCCGTGTCTATTCACTGTATGCTGTTCTGTGTCTGCTTGTCTTCTCTTCTTGTCTTCTCTTTAGGAGGCACCAGGAACCAATCCTGGAACCTCTGACATGGGAGAGAGGCACTCAATCGTTTGGGCCACTCCAGCTCCCTGGTTCGTTGTGTCTCTCACTGTTTCCCTTCTGTGCCTCTTTTTTGTTGCATCATCTTGTTGCACCAGCCCTCTGAGTGAGCCAGCTTGCTTTCACCAGGAGGCCCTGGGAACCAAACCTGGGACCCTCCCCTCCATATGGTAGATGGGAGCCCAATTGCTTGAGCCACATCGCTTCTCAATGTAAATAATTTTTATTCTTGAAAATGAGCACAACTTTTCATCTGCAGCCTTTAGTGAGAGATTTTGTTAATCTAGCTTGGAGATGGTCTGGATTTGAAATTTGTTGTTGGCTATGGTTACCCTCAAGCACCACAAGAAGTAGAAATTCTTCTACTGATACTGTGAATTTGGCATGTGGACTGGTTTTCTCAATTTCTGCTCCCCAGTTGGCTTTGGGTCTCCCATTTGCAATGCTTTCCATAGAAAATGTCTTACATGCATTCCATTGTTTTCTTGTATTATTATTATTATTATTTATTTTTTACTCTATGCTTAGTTAGCTGGTGAGGTTGAGTCTGGAGTGATGAGGTATTCTCTGATGTTCTGATTGAGCCTCATCCTTAGGCAGCACTGTGAAGCTGTGCCTAGGTATTGTGGCTTTCATAAGTGCTCCGGCTCCTCCTCAGCTATAGTGCTGGGCCTAGCATGTATTCTTGCCCCTGCGCAGGAAGGGGGGATGGAGCATTTTTTCCCTCATTCCCTTTCTCCAGCTGCAATGGATTTTCACCTGTGCCCTAAAGCACTATGTTTGTGTTGCTCTTCCCTGGGCATATTAAGTCTTTTGCTCTTGGGAAAGGAAACATGGATTTGAGTGGAGTTTCAGCACTGACTGTTTTCCACCGTCCAGGGAACTTTTCTTAGAATTCACCATGATCTTCCCAGTAAGCAGTTGGTGGCTTTCATGGAAGAGAAGTTTACAAGGAAGTACAAACCACTGTATATCTACAGTCCTCAACGGCATCACACTCTTTACACTAGCCCATATTTGACATTTATCAATGTGTTAAAAATATCTTGATGAAATCTTACTGGTTTATATGGTATATGGCAGGATCTTCTCAGGTAAACAAATATTTTGGCCCTGTTTTTCCCTGCAGGTGTCTGTTTCTCCCCATTTTTCCTGTGAGTTGTTTGCTCTAAAACCTCTGTTCTCTGATAGGGTCAGTGAAATGTTTCATTTACAGTTTGTCCAGATTTTACTTGTTGTAAGAGTGGGAGCAGTGTTCTATGTCTTCGAGCTCTTAGCTGACATTTTAAAAGATCCTTTCAATATACTCAAGGATATTGCTAAAATTAGACTGTGTATAGTCATCCCAAAGAGAGTCATAATTTGTAGTAAAGTTATAGATCTGGAATTAGGTAAACCCTTATGTTACCAATGTATAGATTAGCAACAACTAACTATGATATTGAAACATAGGAAAATTTAAAACTCCATTCAAAATCTAATCACAAATGTTACAACAGGTGTTTTGCAAATGTTAATGGCTTAGCTGTTCTAATGCTAAAGTTTACTTTATTTAAATAAAGGTCAACAACTCAAGGAATGAATTTCATTACTTACTTCAACAGTTCTACAATGTAGAAAAATTACAGTATGGCAATTACAACTAGTGTTGCCACACAAATTGACAAGAAGTAAATTCTAGAATGGGGATAGAGTGGTCAGAGAGAAAAAATGGCCAAGGAATCCCGGTAGAATGTGAAGAAAGAGGTCAAACTGCCACCTCCAAACAACACTTCAAGGCACAGCCAGGGAAGCATCTCACTGAAATTGTCACTTTCACAGAATGTCTAGTGCACTTATGTTTATGAAGTGATCCCAGTAGTAGTTTATATCTCAACTTGGTATAAGCCAATGTGTAATATCACAAAAATGTTTTTAGATAGAAAATGCTAAATGGGCCTAACAGAAAAATAAGTGTTTATGTAAACACAAGTGCCTCAAGTAGCAGGGATACTGTTAGCTTGTACTCTGAGCATCTTTATGAATGCAGATTTGCAAGTTGGTGGCCAAGATCTAAGTTAAATGTTATCCTGTGTAATAGTGGGGAAGGAGGGAAGACAGGCCTGAGGGTAAGCAATGGGAAGTTTGGAAGAGCAAGTAAGTGGCAGTAGGCTAGAGGTGTTACCTGGGCCTGGGCAGGCAAATCCACCCTAGGCTCTCAGTGGCAGGGAAAAAAACTGTGATTCTAAGATATTGTGAGGGAAGCAAGGTGACCCGTTAGCAAAGATTTAGTTTTTAAAAAGTTATTTCGCATAACTTCCTTTATCTCTGGAATGCTTTGGAATGCTGTGATCATATAGTAGAAGCTATTTCTACATTTGGAACAACCTCAAAGCAAAAATAAAGGACTTTGAATAAAATCGTCAAAAACGTTAAGAATAGAAGTCCCTTCACCTCTCCCCACCCCCAACTCTATTCCACGGAACTCAGAAAAGCTTAAAAAAGCCCTTTCAAATTTCATAGTTCATGAAATGAAGCAACCTCCATGCCTTGTGTACTTGTCAGTAGCTGTCTACCTCTGTCTAATTCTTTGTAAGGCCTGAGTCCTTGAGTTCACTTGTTCATAGAATATATCACCTATTGGGAAATTAAGAGAATGTACCTGGTATTTTTTTTTTCTGATATGCAATTGGAAAATAGAGCCAGCACATTCTTCTTTCCATGCAGCTCTGAGCACAGAAGCCATAGTTATTCCAAAGGAAACATGAAGACCCAGGACATACTAGGAGAAAAATGCTTCAGGAAAGTTGACCACAGCATTCTCTACTCATACTCATTCCTGATATTGACAGCTGTAGCAATTTGATATTATTGATGAATTCCAAAAAGAAATATTGGATTATGTTTGTAAAATGGTCTTTTCCTCTGGGCATATTAGAGTGCATTGACTTCAGAGGTTTTACTTTTATTTGATTAAATAATGATTAAGCCTTTGATTGGGCCACGTCAGTAGGATGTTGCATCCTCACCCCCTTAGTGGGCAGGGACTCACAGAGAAACTGCACCACAGAGAAGGGAGGTTGGAGTTTTAATGCTGGAACCCAGGGAAGTAAACACACAGAGGATCTTGGTCATGAGGAAGAAGAGAGCCATTCACTTGATAGTCTACAGCAGGACTTGTGGAGAGAAGCAAGCCTGAGCCCGAAGAGAAACAAACCCTGGGAAGAGAGGAACCCAGAAAGCCTGAATTCTTGGCAGATGTCCACAGCCATCTTGCTCTGACACGTGGCAACAAACTTTGGTGAGGGAAGTAATATATGTTTTATGGCCTAGTAACTGTAAGCTTCTATCCCAAATAAACACCCTTTTATAAATGCCAACAGATTTCTGGTATTTTGCGTCAGCCCCGCTTTGGCTGCTAATACAACAGCACATTGCACTTTGTAAGAATTTCATTTATTCCTCAAAATAACCCTGTTAGATGTTCAGTACTATTTTAACTGAACTTAGGCCTTCTGAATCTAAATTGAAGGTGTAACCTACCAACCACAGCTGTATCCTCTTTGCCTTATTACCACACCAAGCCTGCCACCCACAATCACATAGAAGTGTTAGGTATGGATATTGATATTTTTTCCAACATTTTCCATTAGTTGTATAGAAAAAAAATGTAAAAGTTCCTTGAAAAAGACCCTTTCTCATAAGCATGATGTGATTAGCTAATTGCCTGAAAAGCTGAAAATAAGAACTCTGAACTGAACAATGTGATTCAAAATTGAAAATTCTTAGAGATATTGACAATCTATTCATTTTCTTGTAAGCATGAAATTTCACATCTACTCTATGTATAAACAAAGTAGGGGATTCTGTTAACAATTCCCTACAAAAATGTTCAATAACAGAAAGAAATATGTTGAAAACTATATAACAATGTTTTAATGTTATCTCTCTGTGGTGGGTTATCTGTAAATTTCTCTTCATAAATTTTTCTTTGCTATTTTATGTCTTTTCCAAGTTGTGCGAATTGAACCCTGAACTATGTGAACTAATAAAATGACTATTTACAATTATTAGGTCTTTTTTTAACAAATCAATTTTATTGATATATGTTAAATAAAGCATAAATCCATGCAAAGTGTACAATCAATGCTATTTGGTATAATCACATAGTTGTGCATTTATCACTTCAATCATTTTTAAAGCATTTTCATTATTCCAGTAATAATAATAATACTAAAAAACAAAAACCAAACGAACAAACAAAACTCATCACCTCTCAATCTCTCTCTGCTTCCCCTGCCATACATAGCTGCTATTCTGTTTTCTTCTCTCTGGTTTATTTGTATTTATATTTTGTAAAAACAGTCTTATATATGCAATATCAACCATATTCATATTTTCATGAGGTTCCACTATTAGGTCCTTTTTGGTAGATGTTGAAACACTGCTGTAGTGAGAGTAGGGTTTTCGTCCCCTGTAACCTAGCCATTTAAAAATTTTTAATTTAAATATT
Source organism: Chaetophractus vellerosus (assembly GCA_004027955.1). NCBI lineage: Eukaryota > Metazoa > Chordata > Mammalia > Cingulata > Chlamyphoridae > Chaetophractus > Chaetophractus vellerosus. The sequence goes on along the minus strand of PVKH010006758.1, from coordinate 6,629 downwards.
ATTTTAAAAAATAGCCAAGAAACGATTGAGATATGTAGAGGAATATATGATCTTAGGTAAACCATAAAGGGCAGAAGCTTGGAAGCAACAGTCAATATATTTGAAAATAGACCCTTTCAAATAGGCCAAAATTATTATATCAGAAGGAAATCACTTAGTTAAATTTATTCACTTTAAAAATGAGAAAACTAACTTGGAAAAGTAAAATGACTTTCTGAAGTCACAAAGAGAGTGGAATAGCCAGAAACAAGAGTAAAGCTTCTCTCCTCCAAGTCCAGTATCATGTTTACCTTACCATGGAAATATTAACTGCTTAGTTTTAAAAAATTGTAGTCTTTCATAAAGATACGTATATTAGTCAGGATTGTCTAGGAAAACAGAATCAACAGGTAGTATCTGTACATAGTATGAGATTTTATAAAATTCTCTCATATGACCATGGGGATGCACATGTCCAGATTCAAAGTCCAAACAACTGGGCACAAGTACCTAGCCGAGTTGACACATTCACCTAACCGTCACAGTCCACCCCTTGTCAATTTGGCAATCATACACATTACCTTAAACCATACTTAGTCTCTAAGTAAAAACAATAGCATACATGCATATATATATATTTCCACCTAACAATGTTCAACTCTCCTGCATGCAACAAGAAACACATTAATTACCTATAGAATCGGGTTCAAGTCCTTGGGTAATATTCACTCTTAAATTTGACATCTTTAAACATTATAACATAAAACTAATACAACATGTCATATGATAAGAGAAAAGGTTAGGGAAGAAAACAAAGATATTTATTTTATGTACATATACAATCATACTCATGAAAAAACAAGGAAGAAAGATTCATGACTATTACAGTCCTCAGTTCTGTAACTGCTCACGAGGGTGAATTTCATATTTATCACTACCTCCTTCCACTTCCCATTCCATGTTCCTGTTACCTTCAGCGAGCACTTCGGCTGGCTGGTTCTTTGCCTGGTAGAGTGACCCAAACTTTCATTCCTTAAGATTCTGGGCCATTGTTAGTCCTGCTTGGATTCAGTTGTTGCAATTTTCCATTGACTTTAATCGCAGGGCATGGCAGTACTAGGAGACTCCCTAGAGGATCTCCTGTATTCCAGGAAAACTCTTCTTTACCCCCATTATGTAAATGCAGTCCTAAATAGGACCCTTCATAGTCAGGATGAATCACCCCAGCCAGTACAGTAATTCCCTTCTTTGCCTGTTGATTCAGAGGTAAGAGAAGCCCAAAGTGGCCAGATGGCAGTCTTAACTTCCAGGTCAATGGAATCATTGTTGTGTTCCCTGGTGGCAGCACTCCTCCTTTTGGGACTAAAACCTGTAGACTAGCAGAGCTTAGGGGTGCAGGGACAGGAAGGAAAAATTTTCCTAGTAGGTCACTAGGGGTAATAGTGAGTGGTACCACTCCCATTTCCACCAGCACCACAGAGTGGATGCTCTTGTTCTAGTCCCCAATCAAAACCAGCAGCTTTTCTGGTCACTCAGTAAATGGGCTGGAGTAGCACACTAAAATGAGGAATGTGTTGTCCCTAAAATCCAAAGAGACCAACTAAGCATTGTGCCTCTTTTTTGGTCATAGGAGGGGCCAGATGCTACAGCTTATTCTTTACTCTAGAAAGGATATCTCAACATGCCCCACACCATTGGACACCTAGAAATTTCACTGAGGTGGAAGACCCCTGTATTTTTGTTGGATTTATCTCCCATCCTCTCTCACACAAATGCCTTACCAATAAGTCTAGAGTCTTTGCTCCTTCTTGTTCACTAGGTACTATCAACATGTTATCATCAATATCATAGACTAGTGTGATGTCTTGTGGGAGGGAGAGATGATCAAGTTCCCTGTGGACAATATTATGACATGGGGCTGGAGAGTTGATATACCCCTGAGGCAGGACAGTGAAGGTATATTGTTGACCTTTCCAGCTGAAAGCAAACTGTTTCTGGTGGTTCTTACTAATGGCAATTGAGAAAAAAGCATTTGTCAGATCAATAGTTGCATAGAAGGTACCAGGGCATGTGTTGATTTGCTCAAGCAATGATACCACATCTGGGACAGCAGCTACAATTGGAGTCACCACCTGGTTAAGTTTACAATAACCTGCTACCATCCTCCAAGATCCATCTCTTTTTGGCACAGGCCAACTAGGAGAGTTGAATGGGGATATGGTGGGAATCACCACCCCTGCATCCTTAAGATCCTTGATGGTGGCACTAATCTCTGCAATCCCTCCAGGAATCTGGTATTGCTTCTGATTTACTATTTTGCTAGGCAGAGGCAGTTCTAGTGACTTCCACTTGGCCTTTCCTACAATAATAGCTCTCACTACACAAGTCTATTCCAATTATGCATTCAGGAACTGGGGAAATAACCACAGAATGGATCCAGGGATGCCCTCAACTCACTGTGAGATGGACCTGAGCTAAAACTGCATCAATCACCTGACCTCCATAAGTCCCTTCTCTGACTGGTGGACCACAGTGACGTTTTGGTTCTCCTGGAATTAATGTCACATCTGAGCCAGTGTCTAATAATCCCTGAAATGTCTGATCATTTCCTTTTCCCCAATGAACAGTTAATCTGGTAAAAGATCATAGGTCTCCTTGGGGAAATCTGGAAGGAAGTTAACAGTATAAGTTTTCAGCAGTGTAACAGGATCCTTCCCCAAGGGGACCTGGCCTTCTCCTCATTCAAGGGACTCTGGGTCTGTACACTGTCTCAAGTCTGGGAATTGATCAAGGGGCCATGATACTCTATGTCTGTAATTCAAGTTAGGGTTTTTGTTCACTTGGCCTAGAATTCTTTTGCTTATACAGATCCAGAAGAAATTTAGTAGATTGCCCATCTGTTTCACTTCTAGGTATCCCATGATCTATTAGACAATGCTATAACTCCACAGACTCAGACTATTTTGAGTGCTGCTTTGAATCTGCCTTTCATTGCAGTAGCCACGCCCACCTTGTCTTTGGTGATTAACTGCTGATACTTGACTTTTACTGGATTGAGATCCGATCATCCCCATAATGATTCTAATTCCCTACAGCCCTCTCTACAGTAATACCTAGACTCCAGAGAAGCGCAACCACAGAGCTCTTCAGGGAAGATGGGGTTAGTCTTACAAATTTATTCCTCACAGTCCTGGTTAAAGGTGTGTCCTCTGGACATTCCTGGGCAGGTCTTAAAATGTAAATTCATTTTAGCATTCCAATATCTTTAAGGCTTTTAATTCCCTCTTCTACTGTATACCAGGACAAATCAGGCATCTCAACCTCAGAAATGCTAGGCCATCTTTTGGTCCATGTTTCAGTCAGCCAACTGAACAAACTGTTAGAGCCCTTTCTAACCCCTTCAAGCTACAGTGTTGAATCCAAAATTTCTGCTTAGTGGGCCATATCAATAAATTCAGCCTGATCCAACTTTATATATTCTGTCCTCCATTATCCCATACCATTAGTATCCATTCTCACACATATTCCCCTGATTTCCATCTATATAAGTTGGAAAAATCAGGCAGTTCTTCCAGAGTATAGTGTACTTCTTCATAGGTCACACTTTGTATTTCACCTTTTGGGGCTTGTTGTGATTTTAGTCTAGTAATAGGTCTGGAAGTGAAGAGTGGTAGTGGGTATGGGTAAGGAGAAGGATTAGAAATGCCTTACAAGCTACTGACCTAAGGATATTCCTTTGCTTTTTCATCTAGTAATACAGGATTAATCTCTTCAGGCAGGGTTTGGATGGCCGATTCCTCAGGGCAGGGTCGAGGTTGGGCCGTGCAGGCTTGAGTTTGGCTGATACCCATCTCAGGGCTGGGAGGAGGTCCAGACTCCCTGGGGCAGGCTGGAGGCTGGGTGATACAAGGTTGATGAACTGTGGTCTCCACAGGACAAGACATCACAGGTTTATCTGGTAAAGTCTCAGCAGAATTTAGGTTTCCAATGTCCCCACTGATATTGTCATCATCGCATATGTCTTCATCCCAATCCTCGGGATTCCACTCTTTCCAATCAATGCCTTCACTTTAACCACAGATACCTTGGGAGGCAGAGATTTTAGTTTCCTTTGTAACTCTGGTATTCAAACAATAAAAGTCTGAGTCTGTTTTTCAGATATCTCAAGCCTGTGGCTGCAGGAAACAAGATTTTCTTTCAGAGCACACATACAAACTTTTCACATCATTCATGTGGCGTTCACGTTTCAAATTTGAAGTCTTTAGTTCATCTCTTTCTTTTGAAACTGCATCCAAGGTATCTAGGAGGAGCCAGCCCCATCATTGTAACTTTTGATTCCACAGAATTCTGTTAAGATGTTGAAAACACTCTAACCCAGATCCAGATCCTTGCCTCTTATAAGCATGGAAGTAGGGGAATCTAATATGATATTTTGCGTATCTCCACTGCTAACTTATGCCATGGACTGTTAGGGGCCTCTTCATTATTGGAAAGGGAGTCATTAGTGCCCTTAAGTCCAATTAGAGTAAAGAGCCAATTGCAAAACTCGCAGAACCACTTCAGACATTCCATATTTAAGATTCTGTTCCTCAAGAACCACTTCTTGAACCAAGCTATATTAGTCAGGGTTCTCTAGGAAACAGAATCAACAGGAGATATCTGTCAATAGTATGAGAGTTTATAAAATTCTCTCCTGTGCCTGTGGGGATGCATAAGTCTGGATTTCACAGGCAGGCTGCAAACCAGGGGCTCCAATGGAAGTCCAATGAAGGTCTTGTTGAATTTCCAGGAGATGCTGGCTGTGCAAAAATGAGCTGGAAATTCTTTCTGAATGCTGAAATTACTTCCTCTTTTAAGGCATTCAACTGATTGGATAAAACGTCACTCATTGCTGAAGGCAATCTCCCAGGTTGGTTGTAGATATAATCAGCCACCTATGCAGTAAACTTACTGATGACTAAATCCATATATGTCCTTGCATTACAATTAGCCCAGTGCTTGCTCAACCAAGTAACTGGGCATTATTACCTGGCCGAGTTGACACATTGGCCTAACCATCACAATACCTAATGCCAGTAGCTTCTCCATTTACTCAGAGTATAAGGTATAAATCTTAACTTACAAAGTTGAAATCCTGGCTTATCCCACACAAATTATATTGTGTTCATCTCCCGTACACAAATGGGAAAAAGAAGGAAAATATCATTCTATTTTGGCCAAAGAGGGAGATAGATTGTGGTGTTTGGAGGAGAAATACATTTTTTACTTTAACATCTGTCTCCACATTCCCTGAGAGAGCTGCTTTTGCTTTATAAATATCTTAATAGAGCCCCAAGGAAGGACAACATTAAGGCTTTGAAGGCATATTCAATATAGAAATGGCAAAGTGAAAAAAAATGCACTATGTAACCACTTAACTCTAGCTAGATTAGAAAATCTGTGGCTATGAAAGAAATGTGTCCAAGTAACATAGTAGGAGACTGGACAATATGGATAAAACTGAGAATGTTGATATATCTAAAATCTTATAGAAAACAGTGATTTCCAAAGTTCAATTTTTATTTATTTAATTTGCCTACCTTATATATGTATTAGCTGGCTAAAGGGTTGCCAATGCAAAGTAACAGAAAGTCATTGGCCTTTATAAAAGAGATCTATTTGTGGTAAAAGTTTACAGTTTCAATGCAGTGAGAAGTGCCAAATCAGGGCACCATACGAGGTTCTTTCTCACCAAAGTCAGCTACCATATGGTAAAGAAAGATGACCACCAATCTCTGCTGATGTCTCTGCCTTTCTGCAGCTGTAGGCAAACCTGGCATAGAGCTTGTCTCTCAAAAGTTCTCCTCCTCTCTCTCTCTCTGGGCTTCAGCTCTTTGGGCCTTTTGTGGGCTTCTCTCTTTGTAGCTCAGCTGTGGGCAAAACCTCTCTCCCATAGCAGGATCAAATATGGTGGCTTCTTATTCCTGTCTCTCTCTGTGTATTTCTCTGTGTTTATATCAGACCCAGCAAGGGGGCAGAGACTCAACCTGAGTCAAGCTTCACTGACATAGACCAATTAAAAGCCCTAAAGTGATCTTATCAAGTAATCGAATCAAAGGACCCTCAGTCAAATTTAATTCAATTAAAGGGTACCACGCCCACAGGAATAGATTAGTTTAAAAACTTATTTTTTCTCTTTTTGGGATTCATAAAAAAATTTCAAACTGCCACAATACATCATCACTGTGGACTCAATAAAGTCCTAAAGTTGGGAGAAAAATACTAAAGGTTGGTGCATGCATAAAAGTACTGGGAAAATGGGTGTCATTAGAAAGAGGAACTATGTGGCTTATATTTTATGCCCACAGCAAAGAGAACAGTGCCAGGATGAGAAGCTTGATAAAGATAGAGAATTCAATGGAAGCATAATACTGGTTGTAGAAGGTAAAGAACTTTAAAATGCAAATCCACCTCTTTCAAGCATCCTTGACATATTAGGAGAGATATTGGCTTCAGTTTTTTTGTGATAGAAGTTCAACTCAATTTTTATTTAAATCTCCCAAAAATGTCATGACCCCAGATGATCTGTGTTATACCAGAATGAAACCTGAGGGTTAAAATAGAAATGCAGGAGAAGCGGCAAGATGGCATCGGTTTAGGTGTGCACACAC
>PVKH010006757.1:0-20775 GCA_004027955.1 Chaetophractus vellerosus | reverse complement strand
AGAGGCAGTCTTGGCTGGGGTTGCTGCAGTCCATGTGGAGGCAGTGACTTTGATGTGGATGTTCAAGATGTGGTTTGGATTGGAAAGGAGGCCAAAGTAGAGGGAATGGAGAGAGTGGCATGAGGTTAAATGGGCTCCCTGAAGAAGATATCAGGACCTGAGCTCAAAATTGAAAGGCGTGTTTTTGTTTTTGCTTTGGGTTTTAAACCACTTTGAGTGTCTGGATCCTTTCTTCCTTCAGGTAACTCTGAGAGACCAAAAAGGAAAGTGTGTTACAGGCCAACACACAGACAGAGATTCAAGGATATAAGGAGGTTGGTGTCCTACATCATTCTGTTATCTAATTTACTTTTAGGATTTCATGGATTTGAGGTTCCCACTCTGTATATTCTGCCTCCCAAAGCTAGCATGTTTGGGGGATTTCAGGCCTTAGGTTAGCAGTAGATTAGATTAAAAGCCAAAGGTTTTCAGTACTGGAATACTATTTTTCTTCTCGTTTTTCACGTTTAATTCCTGATTCTGCTTATGATACTAAATTGTGGGTTAAATGGGATATTGCAAAATATCCCAGTGATTTCACTTATAAAAACATTGAATTTAGAGATGGATACTGGAAGACTGGCATTGCCCTTGAGAACAGCTAGTAGCACAAAAGGCCTCCTTTCACACTGAGGCTTGGCATTGAGGATCCCTGCCCTCCCCAACCCCTAGTATTCAGGTGTCAGTGCAAAGGCTTTGACACTAGTCTCTTCTGTACATGAACACTCTTCCTGCCCTGCAGTAGTAATAAAGGAAAGTAGTAAGGTCAGGCAAAAGGACAAGAGAAGACCTTTGGCATTACACTACAGATGAAAATTTAAGATACATTGATGATTGTCTGCAGAAGTTGTTAATATATTAGGTCTTATTATACACTAGACTCAAGGAAATGTTTTTGTTCCATTATTTCATAGGAAACTATTGATCTCCCGACACTCCTGCCACAAAGAAGAGTGGAACATTGCAATGTCATGATGAGAAAGAACATGTGGTCTCTCTCCCCATGGGACCTAGTAAAACTATTGTGTTAAACTAAATTGACAAAATGTGATGCACAAAGTCTTTTGAATTGTAATACAGTAAAAGAATTGCATTTCTGTGATTTTTTTAAGTTGACTTTATTTTTTCTTTTGGTGTACAGTTCTGAGTCCTGACATCACACACGGCAGACAACTTGTCTTTCGGGATGTCTGGGCAAATGTCCTGGGTTGTAAACACTGAGGTGATAGCAAGGCTTAAGAAACTTCTCTGTGGGCAGATTTTAAGGGTAGCCATAGGGAACTCCAGGGAGAGCTTATACCTCAGGTCTACACATTCTGGGCCAGCTGGTCCATGGATGGCCTTCCCCCATTTAAAAAGTTCTGACTTAAAAAGCTTATCAACTCCTTCAGTCTCTTGCCAATGGAGCCCTGGGTGGCACCACTGCTGGGCTCAGCCCCTTTATGGGTGGTGGAGATGCTGGCAGTGGCTGCATTGTGCTTCTGGGAGCTACCTGGGTGGCACTGGCAGGGAGACAGGAGCTCAGGGAACATAACAACAACTGCAGGCCACGCAATTTTTATTTAGTTCTATCTTTTAGAAACTTGTTTATTTTCTGTCAACCTTATTTCCATTTTGTTTAAAATCCTGTGGAAAACAGCTTAAGCACGTTTGGTGGTCGTTCCTACCTACCCAATGGCCTAAGCCTTGGTAGCTGCTGACCAGTCTCCAGTAGCAGGCGGAGCACTCCAGTCTTCAGTAGGGGACCGCTGAATAGGCACAGAGGGTCCCCGTATGCCTTCAGACCAGCTTGCCACTTTGGGTCTAGCAGAGTAAATTCAGGAGCTGGAGTAGTCTTTTGACCCAGAAATTCTTCCTTGGTCACAGGTTTTTTAAAATGTTAGTTGTGGTAAAATATACATAAAAATTATTTTAACCATTCTAAGTGGACAGTTTTTTTGACATTAAGTACATTGACAATACTGTGTAACTTTCACCACTATTTCCAGACTATTTTCATCATCCCAAACTCAAACTCATACTCATTTAACAATAACTCCCCATTCCCTACTCCCCACCCCCGAGTAACTACTATTCTGCTGTCTCTGAATTTGCTTATTCTAAGTATTTCATTTAAGAGAAATCATGCAGTATTTGTCCTTTTGTATTTCTCTGGCTTATATCACTCAACACAATGTCTTCAAGTTTCTTCCATGTTCTAGTATGTACCAGCACTTCAATTCTTTTTTTACAGGCGAATAGTAATCCACTGTTTGGATATACCACATTTTGTTTAGCCGTTTGTTGATGGGCATTTTGGTTGCTTCCACCTTTTGGCTACGGCAAGTTATGCTTCAGTGACCCGTGGTGTACAAATATCTGCCTGAGTCCCTGCTTTCAATACTTTTGGTTATATACCTAGGAGTGGAGTTTCCAGGTCATAATTCAATGTTTAATTTTCTGAGGAATCACCAAACAAACAAAAAAGTCAGCAGAGTGGGTGCACCATCTTACATTCCCACCAACTCTGTACAAGTGTTCCTATTTCTCTTCATCCTCGCCAACACTTGGAATTTACTTTAAATAACAGCCTCCCCCCAACCCAGTGGATGTGAAGGGGTGTCTCATTGCAGTTTTAATTTGCGTTTCTCAAATGGCTAATGTTGTTGAGCAGCTTTTCATACTTACTAGCCATTTGAATATCATCTTTGGAGAAGTGTCTATTCAGAATCTTGGTCCATTTGAAAAATTGTGCTTTTTGTAGTTGCAGGAGTTCTTTATATTTTCTGGATATTAAACTCTTACCAGATAAATGGCTTCCTAATATCTCATTCTATAGGTTGTCTTTTCACTTTCTTAATAATGCCCTTTGCTGCACAAATCTAAAAATTCATTGCCTATTACAAGGCAATGTTTTCTTGTAACAGTTTTATAGTATTAGCTGTTATATTTAGGTCTTTGATCCATTTTAATTTTTGCATATGGTCAGAGGTAGGGTACCACATTCATTCTATTGCAATGTGGATATCCAGTTGTCCCAGCACCATTTGTTGAAGAGACAATTCATTCCCTATTGAATGAACTTGGCACCCTTGTTGAAAATCAGCTGGCCACAGATGTGTAAATTTATCTCTGGACTCTCAATTCTATTCCATTGGTCTATATGTTTATCCTTATGCCAGTGCCACTCTGTTTTAAATACCATAGCTTTGTATTAAGTTTTTTTTAAAGATTTATTTATTTATTTATTTATCCCCCCCTTTCTGCTTGTGCTTGCTGTGTTCATTTGCTTTGCATTTTTCTGTGTCTGCTTATCTCCCCCTGTTGTGTTATCCCGCTGAGTCAGCTCACCGCGCGGCAGTTTGCCTTCACCAGGAGGCCCCGGGAACCGAACCCGGGGCCTCCCATGTGGTAAACCAGAGCCCAACCAATTGAGCCACAGCTGGTTCCCTGTATTAAGTTTTTAAATCAGGAATTGTGATACCTCCAACTTTGTTTTTTCAAATTTGTTTTGAACTTCTGGGAAGATGGCAGACTTGAAAGACATCAGACTCTCGTCTCTCCCAGAAAAATAGCTAGAAGACAGGCTGAAATAGCCTGGGAAAAAATCTTCTAGGGTTTAAGATACCAGGAGAAGGCTGGACACCGCCCAGAAGAGAGAATGACAAAGGAAAAGAATTGTGAGGGCTAAACTGTGAGTTAAAACCAGCAGTAGCACCCTCCCGCACACCAAAGATACTTTTGAATTCTCAGGACTCTGGGCAGGCTACAGACAAAAGGGGCTCCAGAGACCCATTGCCCAAGGAAAGAGCAGAGAGGGACACAGCCTAAGGCTGATGCAACTTTTGACCCCCAATTCTGGTCTGCTGTGTCCCACAAGCCTTTCTAGGCAGGGTAGGGCCACATCATTGTTTGCCTTGGGAGCCAGCTCAGGACTAAAGAGGTCTAACCCTCTAAATCTCCCTCTCTTAATGGGCACTGATTGTTGAAGACACACCTCCCCAGGAAAGGGCAGACAGAGGGACACAGCCTAAAGCTGACTCAGTTTTTGACCCACAAATTTGGTCTGCTGTGTCCTAGGAGCCCTTCCAGGCAGGGTGGGCCATGCCATTGTTTGCCAGGGGATCCAGCTTGGGACTAAAGAGATCTGGCCCTCTCAATCTCCCTCTCTACTGATCTGGACTGCAGAGGAGAATGGAATGATTTCCTATCTGGGAAAAGGGAGGGGGCTGCCAGCAAAGGTTGGAGAATGGCCTCTGAGAAATTTGAAATACGAGGCTCTTTGCCTCCAGGCAGGAACCTTGATCATATTGATCCAGTCCATGTTGGAGCAAACACACTCCAACCATTCACTGAACTGAGAGCCTGCCGAAGATTGCCATCTGCTGGCAGACCAAGGAAGTGCACTGTGAGAAAATTAAATGAGAGGCTTTTTCCAGCCTTTACAGCCTCCCTCCCCAAGGCCCTTGGAAGCAGGTCTGCAACCCATTACTGGGCCCAGAGCCCAGTTTTGAGCAACTAACAGGGACAATATTAACGATCCAGGTTGAACAAGAATCAAAGAGCAGCAGTAACACACAGCCTCCTGCCTTGAAGTCCCTGTGAAAGAGAAATCGAGCATTTGAATAAACTACCATCCTAATCAGATGCCTAGATATCAGCAAAAAATTACGAGCCATACTAAGAAAATGGGACATGGCCCAAGAAAACGTATTTATCAAAGTGCCAGAAGAGATGTAGGATTTCAGACAATGAATTAATGATATGCACACAACTTTCCAAAATCAACTAATGAGTTGAGAGACAATATGGCTAAAGAGATAAATGACATCAAGAAAATATTGAGGGAAGCAGATGTGGCTCAAGTGATTGGGCTCCCGTCTACCATATAGGAGGTCCAGGGTTCGATTCCTGGGGCCTCCTGGTGAAAAGTAAGTGGCCCATGCGGAGAGCTGGCCCGTGCGGAGAGCTGGCCTGAGTGGAGAGCTTGCCCATGAAGGAGTGCTGGCCCATGTGGAGTGCTGGCCCATGCGGAGAGCTGGCACAGAAAGATGACACAACAAAAAAAGAAACAGAAGAGAGACAATAAGAGATGCAGCAGACCAGGGAGCTGAGGTGGCACAAGAGATTGAGTGCCTCTCTCCACTATGGAAGGTCCCAGGATTGGTTCCTGGTGTCGCCTAAAAAGAAGGCAAGTGGACACAGAACACACAGAGCAGACAACACAGAAAGGGGAGGGGGGAGGGGATAAATAAATAAATAAATCTTTGATTTAAAAAAAAGATATTGAGTGAGCACAAAGAATATTTGAAATCCTGAATAGAAAAGTAAAGCACATGGGAATGAAAGACACAATAGGTGAGATTGAAAACAATTAAGAGGCATACAACAGCAGATTCGAAATGACAGAAGAAATAATAAGTGATACCAAAGACAGAATGGCTGAAATTGAAGAGAGAAAAGAACAAAGAGAGGAAAGAATGAAAAAAATGAGCAAGGGCTCAGGGAGTTCAATGACAATATGAAATGAAACAACATACGTGTCATGGGAGTTGCAGAAGAAGAAGAGAAGGGAAAAGGGGCAGAAAGAGTATTTGAGGAAGTAATAATTGAAAATCTCCTAATTTTCATGAAAGAAATGAACTTACATGTCCACAAAGCGCACTGTAATCCATACTACTTAGAATGCCGAACGTCAAAGATAAAGAGAAAATTCTGAGAGCAGCAAGGGAGAAGTAAACCATCACATACAAGGGACGTCCAGTAAGACTTAAGGTGGATTTCTTTTCAGAAACCATGGAGGAGAGAAAACAGTAGTATGATACAATTAGAGTACTGAAGGAAAAAATCTTCCAGCTGAGATTTCTTTAACCAGCAAAATAGTACTTCAAATATGAAGGTGAGTTTAAAACATTCACAAACAGAAACTAAGAGAGCTCATAAAAAAAAAAAAAACCACTATAGCAGAAAATATTAAAGGAAGCCTTAGAGCCTAAAGAAAAATATAGGAGAGAGAGGCTAGGAGGAGAGTAAAGAAGAAAGAAGTGCAGAAAGGATAATCAAAAGAGTAAACAGACAAAAATGTGATATGACACGAAAACCAAAGAAAAAATAGTGGAAGCAAGTAATGCATTTACAGTAATATCATTGAATGTGAATGGATTAAACTCCCCAATCAAAAGGTATAGGCTGACAGAATGGAAAAAAAACATGAGCCATCCATATGCTGCTTACAAGAGACACCTTAGATGTAAGGATACAAACCAGATGAAAGCGAAAGGTATATCCACACGAGTAGTAACCAAAAAAGAGCAGGGGTACCTATACTAATATTAGACAAAACAGACTTTAAATACAAAAAAGTTATAAGAGATGCAGAAAGCCATTATATATTAATAAAAGGGACAATCCACTAGGAAGAGATAACGGTCATAAATATCTACGCACCTAATCAGGGTGCCCCAAAATACATGAGACAAACTCTGGCAAAACCGAAGGGAAATTAGATATCTTTACTATAGTCGCTGGAGACTTCAACACACCACTCATATCATTAGATAGAACAACTAGACAAAAGATGAACAGGGAAACAGAGGTCTTGAACAATATGATAAACGAGTTAGACCTAACAGACATATACAGAATGTTGCATCCAAACTTATCGGGTTATACATTCTTCTCAAGTGCCCATGGAATTTTCTCCAGGATAGACCACATGTTAGGGCACAATGCAGCTCTCAATAAATATAAAGTGACTGAAATTATATAAAGTACCTTCTCAGATCATAATGGAATGAAACTGGAAATCAATAATAGACAGGAAAGAGGTAAATCTGCAAATGTATGGAGGCTGAACAACACACTCCTAAATAATCAGTGGGCTAAAGAAGAAATTGCAAGTGAGATCAGTAAATATATTGAGACAATGCAGCTCTCAATAAATATAAAAAGATTGAAATTATAGAAAGCACTTTCTCAGACCGTAATGAAATGAAACTGAAAATGAATAATAGACAGGAAAAAAGTAAACACGCAAATGTGTGGAGGCTGAACAATACATTTCTAAATAATCAATGAGTCAAAGAAGAAATTGCAAGTGAAATCAGTAAATATACTGAGACAAGTGAAAATGAGAACACCACTTATCAAAACTTAAGCAATACAGTGAACGCAGTTGTGATGGTTAGGCTAATGTGTCAAATCGGCCAGGTAATTGTATCCAGGTGTTAAGTCCAGCAAGCACTGGGCTAATTGTAATACAAGAGCATTTATGGACTTCGATCACCAGAGAGTTTACTGCATGGATGGCTGATTACATCTGCATCAATCAGGGAGATTGCATCAGCAACGGGTGACGCTTTTGTCCAATCAGTTGACTGCCTTAAAAGGGGAAGTGATTTCAACATTCAGGGAGAATTTCCCAGCTCATCTTTGGATAGCCAACAATCTCCCAGAAACTTATCAAGGACCTTTCATCGGACTTTCATTGGAGCCCCTGTCTTGCAGCCTGCCTGCGGAATCTGGACTTGTGCATCCCCACAGTCGCGTGAGAGACTTATAAATAAATCTTATGTTATTGACAGATATCTCCTGTTGATTCTGTTTCCCGAAAGAACCCTAATACAGCATTCTTGAGAGCTTGTTTGGAGGTTCTAGCAGGGGAGCGCAGCTACTCGTATACCCTTGACCGAAGAACGGTCCTCCTCTAGCGGGGAAGGTCGTCCTCTTCGACCGAGCGCGCAGCTTCGGGAGGGAGGCACATGGAGCGGTGAGGGAGGAAGGGGACACCCGCCTAGCCAGCCAGATCAGCCGAATCAACCCTGGCGATCAATGGGGTGACAGATGTCGCAGCCAGATCACCCTCACATCCATAAAAGAAGAAAGAGCTAAACTCAAAGATTTAACTGAAGAACTGGAGAAACTAGAAAAAGAAAAGCAAATCAATCCTAAAGCGAGCAGAAGGAAAGATATAACAAAGATTAGAGCAGAAATAAATGAAATTGAAAGCAACAACAACAAAAACAATAGAACAAAAATTAAAAAAAAGAAAAAACAAAACAAAACAAAAAAAACAATAGAGAAAAACAACAAAACCAAAAGCTGGTTCTTTGGGAAGATAAATAAAATTGACAAACCCCTAGTCAGACTAACAGAAAAAAGAAAGAAAATGCAAATAAATACAATTAGAAATGAAAGGGGGTAAGTTACTACTGACCTCAGAGAAATAAAAAGGATCATAAGAGGATATTATGAGAAATTGTATGCCAGCAAACTGGACAACCTAGATGAAATGGAAAAATTCCTAGAAAAGCACAAACAACATACAGTAACACTACCAGAAATATAAGAACTTAACAAACCAATCACATTTAAAGAGATTGAATCTGTCATCAAAAATCTCCCAACAAAGAAAAGTCCAGGACCAGATGACTTCACAGGTAAATTCTACCAACCATTTAGAAAAGAATTAACACCAATCCTGTTTAAACTCTTCCAAAAAATTGAAGAGGAGGGAAAATTACCCAACACATTTTATGAAGCCAACATCACACTAATAACCAAAGCCAGATCAAGATACTACAAGAAAAGAAAATTACAAATCAATCTCTCTAACAAATATAGATGCAAAAATTCTGAACAAAATACTTGTAAATAGAATCCAACAGCATATCAAAAGACTTATACATCATGGCCAAGTGGGATTTATTACTGGTATTCAAGGCTGGTTCAACATAAGAAAAAGCAATCAACATAATACACCATATTAACAAACTGAAGGGAAAAAGTAACTTGATCATCTCAATCGATGCAGAAAAGGCACTTGACAAAATCCAGCCATGTTTCTTGATAAAAACACTTCAAAAGATAGGAATAGAAGAAAAATTCCTCAATATGATAAAAGGCATATATGAAAAACCGACAGCCAACATTGTACTCAAAGGGGAAAGGTTTAAAGCTTTCTAAGATCAGGAACAAGACAAGGATGTACCATGTTACCATTGTTATTCAATATTGTGCTAGAAGTTCTAACTAGAGCAATTAGATAAGATTTTAAAATGAAAGTCATCCTAATAGATAAAGAGGAAGTAAAACTGTCACTGTTTATAGATGAACATGATTCTATATTTAGAAAACTCAGAAATGTCTACAAAGAAGCCACCTGAGCTAATAAATGAGTTCATCAAAGTGGCAGGATACAAGATCAACAAGCAAAAATAAGTAATGTTTTTATATACTAGTATTGAACAATCTGAGGAGGAAATCAGGGGAAAAGTTCCACTTTAAAATAGCTACAAAAAGACTCAAATACCTAGGAATCAATTTAACTCACAAAGAAGTACAGAATTTTATGCAGAAAAATACCAAACAATGGTAAAAGAAATCAATGAATACCTAAACAAATGGAAAAACATTCTGTGTTCATCGATTGGAAGACTAAATACTGTGAAGATGTCAATCTTACCCAAAGTGATTTATAGATTCAATGCAATACCAATCAAAATTCCAACAGCCTACTTTAAAGAAATAGAAAAGGCCATTTCCAAGCTCATTTGGAAGGGAAAGTGCACCCAAATAGCAAAATCATTCCAAAAAAGAAGAGCGACATGGGAGGAATTTCACTGCCTGACTGTGAAACATATTACAAAGCTACAGTGGTCAAAACAGAATGGTACTGGCATAAGACAGACACCTCAACCAGAGGAATAGAATTGAGAATCCAGAAATAAACCTTCACCCCTACAGTCAATTGGTTTTTGACAAACCTACCAAGCTCATGTTAACAGGACAAAACAGTCTCTTCAACAAATAGTGCCAGGAGAACTGGATATCTATAACCAAAAGAATGAAAGAGGTCCCCTATCTTACTCCCTATATAAGAATCAACTCAAAATGGATCAAAGACCTAATATTTAAAAATATTAAAAATATTAGTATTAAAAGCCAGGACCATAAAACTACTAGAAGAATATGTAGGGAAACATCTTAAAGACCTTGCAGTAGGAGGTGGTTTCTTGGACCTTACACCCAAAGCATGAACAACAAAAGAAAAAATAGATAAATGGGACCTTCTGAAAATTAAACACTTTTGCACCTTACAGGACTTTGTCAAAAGTGTGTCAAGGAAGCCAACTCAATGGGAGAAAATATTTGGAAATCACATGTCCCGTAAGTGTTTAATATCCAGGATATATAAAGAGATGCTACAACTCAACAATAAAAAGACAAAGACCTGATTAAAAAATGGTCAAAAGACTTGAACAGACATTTCTCCAAGGAAGAAATACAAATGACAAAAAAACACATGAAAAAAATGTTCATCATCACTGATGATTAGGGAAATGTATATCAAAACTACAATGAGATATCATTTCACACCTATCAGAATGGCCAGTATTAAAAAGACAGAGAACTACAAGTGTTGGAGAGGATGTGGAGAGATAGGAATATTTATTCACTTTTGGTGGGAATGCAGAATGGTACAGCCACTGTGGATGGCTGTTTGGCAGTTCCTAAAGAAGTTGAATATAGGTTTGCCTATATACCCAGAAGAACTGAGAGCAGTGACTTGAGTAGACATCTGCACACTGATGTTCTTAGCAGCATTATTCACAATTCCCAAAATCTGCACACAACCCAGATGCCCATCAACCGATGAATGGACAAACAAACTGGTGTATTCACACAATGGAATATTATGCATCTGTAAGAAGAAATGAAGTTGTAAAGCATATGACAACATGGATGAACCTGTAGGATAGTTTAGTGAAGCAAGCCAAACACAAAAGGACAAATGCTGTATGATTGCACTACTATGAACTAAATATAGTGTGTAACACATTGAATTGGATGATTCCATTTATATAAAATGTAAATATAAATCAATTTATAAAGATGAAATTTGATTAGTGGATATGAGGGGGTAGGGAAGGCATGCTAAGGGGTGTGGAGTTTTTCTTTTTGGAGTAATGAAATAATTCTAAATTTTTTTATGATGATGAATGTACAATATTGTGATTATACTAAAAGCCATTGATTATACACTTTATATAGACTGTATGGTATGTGAATATATCTCGATAAAACTGCTTATTAAATAATTGTGCAAGAATAGCCAGAAATAGTAGCTATGTACAGCAGGCAAAACAGATTGAGAGGTGGAGAATTTTCTTGTCTGTTTATTATTATTATTATTATGGAAACAATGAAAATGCTCTAATAATGATTGAAGTGATGATGGCACAACTATGTGATTATACCAAATACCATTGACTATACACTTTGGATGAATTGTTTGCTTTATTAACATGTATCAATAAAATTGATTTGTTAAAAAAATTGTTTTGGCTACTCAGGTCCCCTTGCAATTCTATATGAACTTGAGGATCAGCTTTTACATTTTTGCAGAAAAAGTCTGCTGGAGGCTTGTTTTGGCAGCACATATACTAAAACTGGAATGACACAGCAAAGATTAGCATGGCCCCTGCACAAGGATGACATGTAAATTCGTGCAGCATTCCACATCTTTTAGTACAATTATGAAAAAAAAATTTTGGGGGGGGAGGTACCAGGAACTAAACCCGGGACCTCCCATATGGGAAGCAGGTGCTCAACTGCCTGTGCCACATCTGCTCCCATAAAATGTGTTTTCATCAATTGTAACAAAGGTACTACACTAATGCAAGGTGTTACTAATAGGCTGGTATATAGGAATTCTGTATTTTATTTGATTGTTTTGTAAACCCACAACTTCTTTAATAAAATAGGAAAGAAATTAAAAAGGCTGGTGGAATTTTGACAGAGATTGCACTGAATTTGTAGGTTGCTTTAGACATTTTTGTTATCTTAATTAAGTCTTTGCGGCGACGTGCCAAGTTGGCCCTCCACAGAGGCGGCTCGCTCCGTTCGTGGGTGGCTCCATTCCGTTTTCAGGGGCGGCTCCGCTCTATGTTTTGTGGGCAGCAGGGCTCTGTGTTTTGCGGGCTGCCCGGCTTCCGCGCTTCGCAGGCGGCAGCTCCGTGTTTCACAGGTGACTTTGCCATGCCCGTGGGGGCTCCGCCCTGCCCGTGGCAGCTTTTTGCCTTGCCCACGGCGGCTTGCCTTTCTCAAGGCCGTCTGCCTGCTTGGAGAGGTCCCCGGGAACCAAACCTGGGGCCTCCCATGTGGTATACCGGTGCTCTTATCCACTGAGCTATCTAGCCGGACCCTAGCAATGTTTTGTAGTTTTCAGTGTATAAGTCTTTCACCATCTTGGTTAAATTTATTCCTAGTTATTTTATTCTTTTAGATGCTATTGTAAATGGAATTTTCTTGACTTCCTTTTCAGATTGTTCCATACTGGTGTATAGAAACCCAACTGACTTCTGCATGTTTATCTTGCATCTTGCAAGTTTGCTTCATTTGTTTATTAGTTCTAGTAGCCTTCTTGTAGATTCTTTGGGATTTTCTATATATAGGATTGTGCCACCTGTGAACAGAGATAATTTGATTTTCTCCTTTCCAGTTTGGATACCGTTTATTTCTTTTTCTCCTCTGATTGCTCTGGCTAGACCTTCCAGTACAATGTTGAAGAACAGTGTTGACAGTGGGCATCCTTGTCCTGCTTCTGATCTTTGGGAGAAAGCTTTCAGGCTTTCACCACTGAGTGCAATATTTGCTGTGGGTTCTTCATAAATACCCTGGATCATGTTGTGAAACTTCCCTTCTTTTCCTAGTTTTTTGAGTGTTTTTATCATGAAAGGATATTGGATTTTGTCAAATGCTTTTTCTGTATCTATTGAGATGATCATGTGGTAATCACAACCTTTTCAGTAGCAGCCTACTCTTCCTTTTCGATCTCCTCAGGATTAAGATAGAAGTAAAGATGGGGCACGACTTCCCGTGGGTGCTCCTGGGAGATGGTGCCATGCAGGAACAGAACTTCCCAGGCCAGCATCTACATCAGACCCACTGAGTGAGTTGCCTCAATGCTGCTTGGGAAGGTAATGTCCTCATAGCACAGAGGAGAATCTGTGTTACGTAGAGCGACGGCTGGCAAGTTAACAAGATGCCTCTGTGAGACGCTGGTGGTCAGCCCTAGGATCAATAACCACCAGAAGACACAGTTCCTGGAAGGCTGCCTGGATCTGGTTAGTGAAGGTTCCAGGCTAGGACTGAAGTGCCCAGCAATGGCAATAACTCCAGTGGCAGCAGCACAGCCTCTTGGCTGGTATTCCTGGAAGACATGACGCTGACATCAGCTGGGTTTTCAATGGCAACAATGGCACGAGCTGCCAGCATAAGTTTCTCCCAGGTCCTCTTTAAATTTATGATGTAGATGCCACTACTTTTCCTTTTGTAGATAAACTGTTCCATTTGGAAGTCAAGGTTGGTGTCATCTAAATGGGTTCCTGCTTCAAGTAATTTGAGGGCATCCTTCCCTGAAATCTCCAGGACATCAAGGGCTTTGGACATTGTGCGTTTCCCTTTAAATTGTGATGGGAACTCAGGACAATGTTGTATGAACCCCTCTCTGGATAGTGCAGAAAAGCCCCTGCCTTTTTCAAGCCAGCAACAGCATATTGAATCTTTCTCAGGCTTGGAATCCCTCTGACTCCTGCTACCTACCAGAACAAACTTCTGGTTTTGAAGGGCTCAGGTGATTTGGTTAGGACAACCCACATAAGCACCCTGTGATAAGGTCAACTGTGACTCATAATATAATCACAGGAGTAAAATCCATTATATTAACAGTCTTGGGGAGTAGGGTGGGAAACCTTGGGGGCCATTTTAGAAATCTGCCTACCACAGCCATGAAGAAGGGTTGGTAGGATGTTTTGGTGAAGTGAGGTCTGAAGGCTTATATTGCTTCCAGGACAGGAGGGGGGAGTACTGAGCCTGAGGGGGGAAATTTGAGGATGAAAAAAGTGGTTTGAATAGGTGACTAAATGATGACTCTCTAGGGCAGGGGTTCTTAACAAAGGGTCTGTAAGCTTGAATTGAAATTAAATGAAACATTATTCTTGTAGGGATGTGTTGGCATGGGCATATTTATTAAATAATACACAGTATAGTGTGGACTTAATAAGGGGGTCTGTGGAACAAAAAAGTTTAAGAACCAGGAAGCAGATGTGGCTCAAGCAGTTGGGCTCCTGCCTACCACATGGGAGTTCCCGGGTTCGGTTCCCAGTGCCTCCTAAAGATGAGCCAGACAGTGAGCTGATGTGAGGAGACACAACGGAAGACACAACAAGCAGGGAGCGGAGGTGGCTCAAGTGATTGGGCACCTCCCTCCCACATGGGAGGTCCTGGGTTTGGTTCCCCATTGCCTCCTAAAAAGATGAGCAGACACAGAGAGAACACAATGAACAGACACAGAGAGCACAAACAAGGTCAGGGGGTTAGAACCCTTCTTCTAGGGTGACCAATTAACACAACTGTGTGGTTTTTACCCCCAATAGTCTGGGTATAGGAGCAGAAGAGGAGGAGCTTGCTTTGAGATACTTGTGGGTAAACTGGGTAAGACAAGGTCAAGGGAGGTGACATGCTGAATGTCCGAGAGAAACAGAAGGCAGAAAAAACTGGAGTGAGGAAGAGACAGCAACAATTTGCAAGGCTGCAGGGGATGGCCAGATTCCAGTTAAGGCAGGGAGTGGACAAAGGCTTCAGTCAGAGGTTAAAGATACAAAGCAGTGGTTCTCCAAGTGTGGTCCCCAGATGGACAGCACCAGCATTTGGGAACTGATTAGAAATGCAAATTTTCTGGCCCCACTCCAGACCTTCTGAATCAGAAACTCTGGGAATGGGCCAGTAGTTTGTTTTAACATAGCCCTCTGGAGATTTTGATGCCCCTAAAGTTTGAGAATGGTGGTGTAGATTCTTCTATATTGTAGAAGAATAAGTTCATCATAAAATGGGATTTGCAGGGAACAGTAGAAAATTCCCAGCAGAAGAGAAGAGGTTGGGACTGGGTAGGAAATATAGAGACATATGAGAGGACAGATGACTGAGAGGGTATGTTTTGCATGCTGGGCAAGGGTGACAAGAATGAGGCAGAGTTGGATTAGCTGGTTTTAGGGTTTTCAGAAATAATTCCTGCAATGGCCAATCTAGACTGATTGGTTCCTGAAGTGCTGTTCCAAGGCCAAAACAGGAGTATTTACTAAGGAGATTTGGAGAAGAAGTGGGCCTTGGTCTGCATGGGTTAGTTTTTAAAGAGGGTAATCTATCTAACCCTTGGAGAAAGAGGAAGGACACTGGACTAGCGAGTTCCTAGGAGCCTGACTGAGTGCCGAAAGTAGCAACAGCTTCAGCTGGGATAGAGAAGGACACATGCATATGAGCAAGAAGTGGCTCCACTTTAGCTTAGCAAAGAACAGACATTCTCTGCTAGCTCCAGGCACCAACCCTGACCAGCCCAGAACTGCCTCTGCTGAGCACAAAGCTTGAGGGGCACAGGTGAACTGTGTTCTGCTAACTGGAGGAGGGAGGTAAGAAATGTATTTTGGGATGTGGGAAGCTGACATACTACAGTAATTCCTATATTCTCTTAATATTTATGAGTCAATTACTCTAGGGAAATCTTGGTGACTGTGGAACTAAGGTCCAAATAAGTTAAATATAATATATGCACAAAAGAGTTTCAATTGTTGTTATAGGAACCCTCCCCTTTCATCAACCCATTATCCAGAGGATTATAAACACATGCCTTTTGTATGCAAGGTCAAATATTATAGATAGTAATACTGTTAAATTTTAAAAAATAATGCACAGATTAATGTGTATAATATTTGTGTAAACAAAGAGAAAAAATACCATTATTTGTTTGTGGTACATAAACTATTTCTGGAAGTCTTCAAAAGAAACTGATAACTTTGGTTGCCATTGGGGAAGGGAACTGGGAAGCCAGGAGAGAGAAGGAAGATTTCTCATGATTAAATCTTATGTACCTTTTAAATTTGGATCCCATAGGTGTATTATTATTGAAAAATAAATACTTTTAAAAAGTAAATAAAATAATCAGCTTTTATTATCCTCCACAACAGAGAAAACACGAGCCTAAAATCGATGGGAATTAAGTAGCCCCACCATGGAAGGGGAAAGCCACAGAAGAGCTTCCTGAGATTCCCTTAGTCCTCCCACCCTGGAGGAGGTATTTCAAATGAATAATTAACTGCAGTGACCAGCTGGGAGGAGGACACTGAATAAGCTTTCTTGACTGAAATCAGCCACCATCCAAAGCTAGCACCTGGGAAGAGAAAACTCACTCTCCAGTGGGTCACTTCCTTTTCTGGAAGGTAGGTGTGAATTCACAGCTGTGACATCAAATATCCCTCTCTCTTGGTTTCTCGCTCTCCCATCCCTCTCTGATCCTTTATTCCTTGGCCACAGTGTGTAATTTTTGAGAAGAGAATGTTGAACAAGTCAAGTCCTTGTCAATCTGAATCTGAACTCTCATTGGATTTGGAAGATTTATGCTTTCGTTTCTTCTTCTTTTTCTTTTCTTTCTTCCTTTTCTTATGCTTTTCTTTCTTCTTCTTTTTCTTGTGTTTCTCTTTACATTCTGAGGAACTGGAGCTGCTGTCATCTTCATCTGAGCTGGAATCCTCCAGTAACTGTTTTAATTGCTGTATCCTAAACATACAAAATCAGTCAAAGAACCACGGCTTTTAACACAGTTGAAAACATTTTCTAAGCTCTTTTTTTTAAAAGGTAAAATATGATTAAAAGTAGGATTGAGAAAAAATTATGTATAACCCCTTCTGTAAACATAGTACTTATTATATTTTCCCATTTCTTGCACATATGCATGCCTATTTTGCATGACTTTAACCAGTTTACAAGTCATTTTGTATTCTTTTCATTGTCCTAAATATTTCTGCATGTCCCTATAATGATAACTTTTAACAGATGCCTAATTTCCACAATTCCCTCACTGTTCAATTTTATAGTAGAGTGTCTACTTCCTCAATAATTACAAGTCAATACAACCAATTAGAAAAGAAAAAAAAAAACCTCCCATGTTGTGGCAGTTTGAAATTATTTTATGAATCCCAAAATAAGAAATATTATATTTTAAACTAATCCATTTCTGTGGGTGTGAGATCCAGATGACTGGTAAGTCAGTGGGGCGTGATTCACGCTGTGCCTCTGCCCTCTTGCTGGGTCTGATATAAAGGGAGACAGAGACTCAGAGAGACAAAGGAAAGGGGAGCCATCATGCTGATGCTGCCATGTGAGAGAGGGTTTCGCCCACAGCTGAGCTGCAAAGAAGGAAGCCCCCAGCAGGCTCAAGGAATTGAGGCCCTGGGAAGAGATTAGCCATGATAGCTTGTAGCTGAAATCAGGAAGAAAGTGGAGCAGCTGAGCCTGAGAGAAGAGACCTGGTAAAAGACAAGCCCTGTACCTAGCTGCCCTCAGCTGAGCTCCGGGAGACAGTAGAGCCCAGAGGGGGAGGCAGAGACTAGGCAGAGATCACTCACCGCCTTGCTTCAACAAATGGCAGCTGACTTGAGTGAGAAAGCACCTCTTACGGTGCCTTGAGTTGGACTTTGCATGGCTTTGGAATTGTAACCTTTTAGTCCAAATTAATACCCTTTTTAAAAGCCAACATATTTCTGGTACTTTGCATTGGCACCCCTTTGGCTGAAAAATACACGTTTTCACCCTATCTTTAACTGTGCCTAAGAATAATATTAAACAAAACCTCAGATCCTTAAAGATATTTGAGAAGAGAAACTAAATCACATGAAGGATAACTAGCCACAACACCGTGGCTTACCGTCCTCAGTTCTCAGTGGTGTGAGGAGGCTGGGCAGAGCCCACCACTTTAGTTAGGCTAACCAAGGAGAACAAAGTTGGCACGTTCACTCCCTACACACCGGCCTTCCAGATATTTCAGAATTAAAGTACCATATTCACCATATTTACTAAAACCATTTCCCAAATATTGGAATTGTTTCTAATTTTATAATTTGAAAGTTTAAGAGGAGCTTGTTATATTATCACAGTGACCTCACCTTACATCCTTTTCATGTCTTTTGTTCTCTCGTATGATGTCATACATGGGATCTTCATGTGCCTTAAGTGTCAGAGAAGGTTAAGGTTTGGTTAGGATTCACAGACCATTAAACAAAAATTATATCCTTATTTTACTGAAACCAATTTTTCCCCGTTTGGTGTAGTGTTATGTTTACAAGGTTCTATTTCTTTCTAAGGGTCTCCATTCACAGAAATCTCTTTGAGTCTATAAAAGGGATTTTCAGATTTAAAAAATACAGGAAATAATTTAATTATTCTCATCAAACTACTAGATGCAAACTCCCTCGGGGCAGGGAGACACGATTGGCCTTGGTGGTGATAACCTTACCTGTAATGTTTAATAAGGCAAATATATAATTACTTGAGAATAAGAATACTTACAGGGTGAATTTTATAGTAAGTGAATTATCTCAAATGAAAAAAATACATGTATAATGCAGAAGTTTTAGATGTAAAATTCTATTACCTTACCATAATATTTTAGTGTATTTCTTTCAATCATCATTATTAATTTATGAAAAATTAAAATCATATTATATATACAACTGTATTCTCTTTTTCACTTATAGTTTCATGAATATTTTCCTGTGACACTATACATTCTTCTAGAACATAATTCCTAATGGCTATATAATTTCTATGTTACATTTATGCTGGGCATTTAGTTGTTTCCTCTATTTCTTCACTTTCCACTTTTTTAATCATATAAATAATTCTGAAAGTTATCCTTACACATAAACATGTATATATCAATGTTCTATCATTTGGATAAATCCTTAGAAGTGAGATTTATGAGTTTAAAAAATGAATATGTTTAAAGTTTTTGAAATTTATCTCTATATTCTATAGTGGCTGTAAAAATTGACATTCCACCTAACGGTGCTTGATCAGAATCATTTTTTCAGATTATTAAAATGAAAACACAGTATTTTAAATGTCTTAAAACTCTTGGAGAATGTCTGTGGGCTCCAGTTTGATATACATCAATAATTCCAACACATCCAGAAAGCAGATTTAAGTTGGCAGAAGCAGTTATTGAGCGGTGAACTAACACCTCTGGAAGGAGATACTGTTAAAGTGAAGACATGATAGATTTTTCTTACTGTCATCTAAAGAGAATATGTAATTTATACACACAATTCTACCTTATAATAGAAAGACATCTAATCTTCAGGTAGTTCCTAGGAAACTAAAGCCTGGATTTTAGTTATGAAGCATGATTCTTCATATAAAAAGTGATTTAATGATAACAATTTCTGTTTCAGAAAAAGAACCACTGTTCCTAAGGCATAAACCGATAACACTTCCATAAGTAGTTTTTTTTTGTCAAAGAACTAATCTATCATAAAAATGCAATTTAGCAGAGATGTAGTCAACATCAGATACTTTGGTTGAAAGGCTTCTGGGAATGTACTGTGTGTGAATCTTCAGTTCACCGTGGACTGCCTGATGCATCAACATTCACCATCTCTGATATATGTAAATTGTCACTGTGGGGTTTTACTTACTACTCTGAACTGCTCTAACTTTTGGTTGCCTTTGATAAAGAAAGGGCATTCTTTGTCGCCTGTTCGGTGACCATACCGTTTACAACGCCAACCTAAAAACAAAGAAGAAGGCAAATACCTCTGGTAAGATAACATACTTCCACTTAATCAAGATAAAGAATCAGTAGATCATATTAAAGCTATTGTTCATTTAAACTCCAATACTAAAAACAAATGCAATCAATGGATGAGACAATAAACAGAGGGAAACTAATTGCTTCCCAAGCATCTTTTAATTTTGGAGTTTTAGAAATTAATATTTCATCACCAAGTACTTAGTAAGCAATCCCACGCAAAAATACTGCAAAGGATGAATTTTTTTTCAGCATGTGTGTCAGTATATTTTTCAAAGAGTAAATCTTTTCCATTTATTAAGTGGTTCTGATACTCCTTTATACATTTAGACACCTGAGCAAACAGAATCTTTCTCAGGTTGAGTCAACCACTGCACAACTCAGGTTGAGTTAACTAAACAAAACCACAGATTCTTTTAAAATGTTAATGCCATCAAAACCCTAGTATGATTTAACTGCTGTACAAGGAAACAGTCTTATTTAATAAGGTTTATTATTAGAAGCACCTAATGAGGAACTGGTAGGTGACATAACAAGAGAATGCATATAATATATTCTAGGACAAAGAAGGATTTCACAGAATTTCAGGACATACATACATTTCATGGAATTTCAGTGATCATGGACTTGGCAGTAGGCATTGAGATATGGGAAAAAGCAAGTGGTGAGCAAACCACGAATGGATGAGAGCCTTCTTACTTAACTTCTTTCACTTGTTTTCATTCTCTCAGAACCATCTGGATTTGAGACAAATTAGGAAATAATATGGGAATGGTGAGCTAAGTGAGATCCTATGTTTGGGCCTTAAGTAATTCCCACCAAGGAGGTCAGAAGCAGGAAAACGGATTAGAACTAAAATCAGTTTTCTTCCATGCCGGTAGCTACAGAAAATATATGGTGGCAGGGAAAGAAAGTTTTTTCCCTTCTTATTTTTGTTTGATGGTTGAATTAGGAAACCATTGGAAAAATAATGTTTGGGGATTCTCTATTGACTGCTATCACCACATTTTAAGCTAATTCCATCTGGGGAAGAAGGACTGTACTCTTAACCCAGATGCAGACCGCTTCAAACAGATGTCTGTCTTTGCAATCAAAATGTAGGGATAAGGGGCCGGCTC
>PVKH010006756.1:0-20776 GCA_004027955.1 Chaetophractus vellerosus | reverse complement strand
GGTCATTCCCTCTTTAAACATTTATTAAACATCTATTATGCAGCAGGCTTTGAGCTAGGTGTTAGAAATATAAAGACCAAGAAGGCAGTCAAGGAAAAATACAGAGTATATAAACTTTAGAGTTTATATATTTTTAGTACTTCAAAAAATTTACAAGTAAAAAAGCTCAACTTGAACTCACTTAAGCAAAAAATGGGAAGTTATTATGGGCTCTGGGTGGCCTAATTTGGGCCATATGCCCTTCCTAAACCAATGCGCTGTGCCTGGTAGCAGGAAATGGGGAAGAGTCTCTGATTGGGTTTAGTGAGGTCATGCATCACTCTGTACCAATAACTGTGACTATTGGGTTGTATTGCTGTTTTGCAATATGCTTCCAAGGTAATCATACAAATGGAGGAGGAAAGTTTCCTTAGAAAATGGGTCTAGAGAGAAAAATCAATCTTTCTAGCACTGGTTGCAAGTGATAATATGTTCAGGGAACTGTGCAATTGCAAAGAAGGGAGTTGCTGTTTCTACATTTTAAGTGATGAAATCAGGGAAACTTCATAGATAAGGTGCATGTAGATCTTAATGTCTTAAGTGATTAATTTAATTAGTTGCTTATTAGATGGGCAAAGACTAAGGGTAGAAAAATGCTCCAGACAAATGGAGTAGCTGGAGTAAAGGTGTTGAGAGTAAAAGAGCTTGATGAATGAAGGAGGAGGTTTGTAGCTATGTGTGGTTGGAGCATAGGTTATAAGTGTGGATGGGAGAAAGATGACTGAAGATGGCATTTAGGATGAGACACAGATTGGAGGAACAGTCAATGGTCAGAGAATGGATTTGCTCTCTAGAATAGTTACTTTCAAATTTTTAAAGCAATTAAAATTTTACATGGAAGTCTAATATATAAAATATAAAAAACATTGATGTGCTCTGGTTGAAGACAGAGAGGTGGGTCCAGAAGCTCAGCTGGCCCAAATTTGCTCTTATCACCCCATTATGTTCCACAAAACACTTTGAGTACTACTCATGGCAATCTGAAGCTTTTGTGGACTTCAGAAAATCATGTCCTTAGGTCTAATCCATTCCTATGTGTCTGGGTGGGACCTTTTGATTAATTTACTCCAATTAAAGGTCTTTGATTAGATTGCATGACCCAGGGTGGGTCTTCATTCTCTTACTAGACTTCTTTATAAAGGAAGGAATAAAAAGTTTGCAGATACAGAAAAAGCTGCAGAGACAGAAAGAAGCCTCCAGAAGTTGAAATCAACAAACCCAGGAGAGAGAAAAGCCACAGACGCAGCAGCCTGAAGCTGAAAACAATGGGGCCCAGAGAAGTGGAGAGAGACAAGGAGATGCTGCCATGTGCCTGATCACCCACAGTTGCAGCTGGGGGAGAAAGGATATACTGATGATGCCTTGATTTGGACACCTTCACAGCTGCAGAACTGAAAGGATTTAAATTAACAAATTCCCATTGTAAAAGCCAACCAACTTCTGGTTGCTCCCAGCAGATTTTAGCAAACTAAAACATTACTGCTGAAGGCAATATGACTTAACACAAGGGGCTGACACAATAATATTCTTGAAAGAGCATTCTTAAACAATATGTTCCCAAATGAAGATTAGATAGGGACAATTTTAACAGTCCATTTGAATGAAAACCTCGGGTTTTTGAAAGCTGAAATGAAGAGAAGAAAGCATTGCAGCATAGTTTCTTGGAAATAAAAATAATCTAGCATTCAACTATCTCAGTTCATAATAATACACACAGCAACGTGTATGAATATCACGTATATGCTCAGTCAAAGAGGCAAGACACAAAAATGTAGTTACTGCATGATTTCATTAAATGAAATTTTAGAAAAGGTAAAGCCAATATGTAGGGACATAAAATTTATCAGTTATTGCTTAGGACCTTGGGTAGTGCTGGTAGGGTGATTGATTGCAAAAGGGCACAAGGTAACTTGGGTTGATTTAAATGTTATATATATTGATTATGGTGGTAGTTTCATGAAAAATCTCCAAATTACATACTTCAAATGCGTACATTTTATTTTTTATAAATTATACCTCAATAACATTGAATCAAGTTTTAAAAAAACCTCAATTCAAACTAAGGTCCAATACTAAGAAATTCAATGACTTTAGGGAATCCAGTATACCCTGTGTGCTGCCTTTTCTATAACTGCCTGATGGGAATAATGAATAACACTTGCCCAGACTATGACCAGTTTTAATGAAAAACTGAATAGAATTATATTTTGTTCTTTAAAGACCTGGTATTAAGTGTATTTTGGATTGATTGCAAAACCCAAGTCATGATCCCCTGATTTAGGCTAAAAATTGAATCATAATACCCCTGATCAGATTTCAAAGGGAGAAAGAGATTATGTGGGGGGAAATTAATTTCTTTTCCTGAAATTGGGTTACAGAAGAAAATTATGAAAATGTATAATCTATATATTACAATATTCTTATTAAAAAATCTTGTTTCATCATTAGTAAGAAACATTTATAAACCTTTTGCTATTCATTTAGCTCTGTGTGGTTAAAAAGTAGTATAAGACATTTTTGAAGTTTAAACTTAATTTCTTTTTAAGGCATTCATGATTTAATACTAAAGCCTTCACTCAGAACTATTCAGGAGGCTAAGGAGATGGTGAGCATTCAAGATAGCCTGGATTTTTTAGGACTGGAAGTTACCTGAGAGATCATCTATAATATTCTATTGGAAATATTCACTGCCATTTTCCAATTACCTGCAGTAAAGCATGGATAAGTTACCTTAGAGGAGCATAGATAAAGTGGGTTAGGTGTCAATATACATATAGAATACAGAAAAAGAAAGAAATTTGGGCATAGGTTTGGAAACTCTGGAAGTCCAAGTTAAATGGGTGACTAAGAAGAGGACATCTAGGAGACATTCTCCTATGCTCCTGGAAAAACAAAAACCAAACAAAAACATTGAATACTACTTGCTATATCACAATGTCTTGTTTGTCCTGTTTCTTGTGGAAAGGTGCATTAATTGTCTTAAAAATAGGCCTCATAGGCTGTCATTGATAAAATTTCAGCATTATAGTCTCTAACCCTCAGTTTTGCAGTCCCAAAACATGATTTTTTAAGATTATCAAGAAATAATATATTTTGTAGGAAAAGATTTCCATTAACTGAGTTTAAAAGTGATAAATGAAGCAAGAATGTCAATATGATAGTTTAATATGAGATATGTAATTACTCCAACAAAAGAGATAGTATGTGAATATTAACTGTGCATTTCCTCTAAAACATAATTATAAATTTACATGGTGGGCATGGAAATAGAGTAAGGGGCATCAGGGAAACTGGAAGTATAATGGCAGGAGACTAAGATAATTTAACATGGCCATGTGATAATGGGAATTGTCTTTCCAATGAGATGGAAACTGGAACTACTGCAAGGCCCATGACTAAGGCTGGTACTTGGAGATAGTCAGTCTTGCCTCTGTGACTTTTATCATTCCCTTGTAGGGGACCAGTCCCTCACCTCCTAATTGATATATTCTTTCTTGATAATTATCAATGTATTCAATCAGATAACATCGAATATGTATGCCCTGAATAATTATATAGGGAGAAATAATTCACATATATTGCATCTTACAGATATTTGCCTTCTTGGAGGACAATCATATTTCCCTCATTTCAAGTTCTTCATTTTCTTAAAAATGAAAACAATTGCAGTTTTTTTAGGGAAGTTTTGTCATGTATTTTTGTGTTTCTCAGATTAGAGAACAGATTTCTAATCACATCATCAATACATTATTATTGATAAATAATTGATTTTTCTGCTTAATTCAAAGTGAATTCCCTTCTTCTCAGTCCAGACAAGTATCCATCATATATTTAATATGGTGAAAAATTGAAAATATATAAATAATGTTTCCTGAGTAAACATTTGTTTCTAGTCAATCCTGAAGATAAACCAGGAAACTCTTTATTTCAGTCTTTCTTTTCCTTAATATTGAAATACTCTCTGTTTACATCATTCAAGTTTCTGTTGCAGTTATTATAAAAGCAGAAAAGAAATTATGTGCTAAAAAAGTTTTGGAAGGACTACAGGGCCAGGACATAGGCAGAGCATCCAAGATTATTTCCAGAATATTATTGTAGAATTGGTCACTAAGGGAGCTGCTGCTTCTATCTGATCTGGAAGCTCCTGCTCTAGTGCCTGGCTCCAGGACCATCCCAGGTCTGCTAAGGTCTGGAGATGGAGATGTTGCCATGAAACTTAGCGCTAAGATCCCAAAGAATAAAGAAGCCACACCAAATACTAGCTTCAGGAGAACATCTTCTCAGCTGAGTTTCATACCAGAAAAATGATGCCATATGTTCTCCCTGAATTTTCCCTCTCAGTGCCTGCAAAACTGGAGTCCAGTTTCTGGAGCCTCTGATAAAGCTAATGAAGGCAGCCCAAATTCCTCTACACTGTTGCTTGCCAGGTAAAACATAAAAATTGCTAGGAGAGGGGACTCTGTATACTTTGGGCTTCCAAATTTCACAAGGGTGTATACCTGCTTGGCAGAGGCTTGGTCAAGCATGGAATCACACCTACCAGAGGCTAAGTCATGGTGCTGTCAGGGAGTCTGAGGAGTAGGGCTGAGACCAGAGTGAGGCAAGCTAGGCAGCCAGGGCAAAAAGTTTAAGGAGGCACTCAATCTCAGGTGCCAATAGTGTACTTTCATGAGCCTGAAGATGAAAGCCTTCTTAAATTTTAGGACCCTTCTAGCCCAGTCCTTGCTAAGAAGTCTTTAGTTTTACAGCTTCTTGAATGGAATAGATTGGAACTGAGTCAATGAGTCAATCTGCAGTACTGACCAAAGTCTGCCTTTGTCTATTCATTAACCACACAACCCTTCCTCCCATAGTGAAATAACAAACACAAAAACCCAAAAGTCACACAAAAACCTCTAAGTTTTTATGCTTATCACAATGCAACTGTCCCACTAATAAATGAAAGTTCACTTACCTTCTCTTCATTTTAAATACTAGACCTTTTATATTGCTTATAAGATACCCAAAGGAAAATAAAATGCACTGAGACCATAACATTCAGTAATCTTCTTGTTATTTTATCTCTTTTTGTTAGAGAATCCTAGTAGCCATAGAAACATGGCTCTGATCAATATGTTTCATGTTGAAAAATAACTTTTTGTGACTCTAGATATCATTTTTTAACAAGAAAAGGAACTGTATTCTCGTATAACTGAGAGAGTCATTATCTAGTAGATAAAATGTCAAAAAGAAAAAACATAAAAAACCCAGGCCCTAGTGCCTACTAGGAGAAAACGTGATCGACAGAAGAAATTGCTTGCAAAGTTCCACAGATAAATAATTCTAGATTTCTAGATGTTACTGAAAGCCTCCTTTAGGATTTTCCCCTTTTAACAAAGGGCACTCAGACAGCTCACCTGGGATTATAATAAGTATTTAATGGAGGAGGTGAATTAAGTCTATGTCATTTAAAGCAATTTCTCACCTGATTCATTTGTGAAAGCAGAGATCCATACACAAGGGGAAACTTGCCCTTAATAAACTCATTATTTTCATTTATCAAATTACTCATTCCATAAATACTCAAGGAGCCCCTGTTGCACTTAGAACTATGCAAGTTATAGAGGGGCAGTCCAAAATGATAAAGGGATAAAAAATCAGAGTTCCATGAGGAAGAGGCTAAGGAAAAAATGGGCAACCACTGAGGGTTTTCTAAATCAATATTCAACCATGAGTCAAAAACACACATGTACTTTGCATCTGAGTGATAATGATATGAACATTATGAACATATATGAATATGAGGCATTAATGCAATTAACCTTTATTAGAATGTTATCTCCAACTGAATATAGGCTTAATGAGGGCAGAAATCTTGTCTGTTTTACCTAGTATTTTTCCCCAGAATATATCACAGTGCTTATCTCATTATAAATGCTCAATCTTTTTGAATAAATAGCTAAAGATTTATATGAATAAATATATAGTTTAAGTAATCACAAAAGTAAAATTTATATTAATACATATGTCAAAATCTGCAAATTCCATAATTTATTTTTTAAGAACAGGGTTTACATATGCTTCAATTTTAAATTGTTCATTCTTCTTCCTCATGAACATTTTTGGAGAGGAAGACTGTACAAAACATGAGAGGGAAAAATTAAAATAAAACCCATTAGACTGTTCTCTTAAAAATCTTGACTTCTACCTATATGCAAATTATTTTTAAAAAAATACTTTAACTGGCACAAAATAAGCAACCTGAATTGTTCTTAAACTTGAGTAAAAATAGGAACCATGAGATACATCCCAGATAAAAAGCTGTCATTCACCCTAAGAGTTTCTGCTGAATGCCAGAGACTGAGCTTCCAAACTGATGACAGCTTGAGGTGAGGAAGATAGAAAATAAAATCTATGGCCAGCCCAGGGTTTAGAACTTGCCACTTAAAACTGGAAGCTCAAAGGTCCATACCTTCACTACAAGGATGGATAAAAAGTAAACTAGTTTACACAGAAGGGAACAGCAAAACATGCACATATTCGAATTATGGTGCTTATTGAAGGGGAAAAAAAATCCCCCTGAAGATTTATAAACATAGTCAACCCACATGTGTTTTTTTTTTTTTTTGGTTCAAAATCATGTCATCTCTATAATCAATTACAAAATAAAATTCAAATAGATAATTTAATTGTAAGTGAAATACAGTATATAGTGACCCTAAATGATGAATACTGTAATAGCCAGTAAATTTACTCTATGGAGGAACATCAATCCAGGATTCAAATAATTCCCACATAAAGAATCTGAGGAAAGTGAGAATTTTATTGTAAAAATCACAAAATATATAAGGAACTGATGTGCTGTGAGTTGCAACCAGAAGAAACATATTTGTTTCTTGGTTGCTAAAACAAATACCATACAAAGGGTTGGCTTAGCCATAAGAATGTATTGGCTCACGGATTCAGAGACTAGAAGGCTTGCTTCCTCCCAGCGTCAGAATCTTCTGCCTGACTGGCAATCTTCCGGGTTCCTTGGCTTTTCTGTCACATGGCAATACACATGGTGGTATTTTTCTTCCAGGTTCCAATGACTTCCAACTTTTGCCTGCTCCTTGTGGTTTCCTCCTTTCTTGTCTAATTTCCTTTATAAGTACTTCAGCCATATTACATTAAGGCTCACCCTCATTCAGTTTGGACACACCTTAACTAATTAAATCTTCAAAGGTCCTATTTACAAATAGGTTCATACCCACAGGACCAGTGTTTGGTACCTGAACATGCCTTTTGTAGAGAACATGATTCAGTCCCCAATAAAGAAACATATGCAAAATGAAATTAGATGTTGCAATTACCAGAGACAAAATTTTTTAAAATCTAAACTTAATTGTATAAAGAAATAAAAGAGATGCTTGCAATTATAAGCAGGTAATAAGTAATCATGTGGAATGACCAAGAAAATTTGAAAAAGAACAAAACAGGTCTTCTAGAAAAAAAATTTTGCATGAAATTTTAATTGAAAGTAAATATTTAATGGAAGGATAAAATGTAGGAATAAATTAAAAAGTAACAAAATATTTTATATAAGGAAAATTTTATGACATTTATATGAAGATATAGAAGACAAATATGAATAGGTATCCATGCTTTAGTTAAGAAGATATAATAAACATGTCACTTATCCCCAGACCAATTATAATCATGTACCCACAGGATCTTTGTGGAATTTTGCAAACTGGTTTTTATATAGAGGAGTAAAGGGTCAAAAGTGTCCCTGAAGAAGTATATTTGATTTACTATAAAAATGTTATAAAGCTATAGAAAATTTAACAGTATGGCATTGGCTCAATGACATACTTCTAGCAAATAGAACAGAATAGACAGACCAAAAATTATCAAGTTATATATAAAAATTTAACTTAATTATTACATAGTTGGCAGTGCTGATCAATGGAAAGGAATGTTTTTTTAAAAAATGGTGCTGAGATTATTGTTGACTCACTTGGGAAACAAAACTGTCATATTAGGTCTCTACTTCATATCATTCAAAGAAACAAGTCCCCATAAAGACTCTTTTGTGTTTCTTATAGGACAATTTGTGATGTCAGGACAGGGAAGAGTTTATTAAATAATAAAGAGAAGATACAAACCTTAAAGGAAAAGATTGCTAAAATCTATTATTAGATTAAAATTGTAACTTCTGATAAACACGATACCATAGAGATTACAAAATACAAACTAAGAACAGAGTAAATTTCACAACATAAATAACCAGCAAAGTATTATGAGTCTACCAATCAATCAATAAGAAAAAAGGAAACAACCAACTAAAATTGAACAAAAACACAAACGAGCATTTCATAAAAGACATACATGAATGAACTTTGAACACATGAAAAGATGCTCAAGCTCAGTTGCAGTCCCAGAAGTGCATACTGAGGTCTTAATAACACATCCTCATGCAATGCCACACATTGGCAAGAATGTGGGGCAATGGGACCACGCATTCATTGCACATGAAGTGAAAACTTGTGCAAACATTTTGGCAGAGAACTTGTCGATATGTCGTAAAGATGAACAAGCACAATTCCACTCCTGAGTGTACATGCTAGGGAAAATCTTGCACATGTGCAGAAGACAATTTAAAAGGCAGCAGAGTTTGTAATAGAAAAAAGTTAACAATTCAAATTGATTGATTGTAGATGGATAAATAATTGTGATATATTCATAGAATGTATTAATATATAGCCGTGAAAATTAATTAACTACAGCTATGAATTGGATTCATCCAATTTCCAAAAACACAATGTTGGGAGGAATAATTCATAGGACCACCCAGAGTATGATTTTAACATTAAAAACTTTTAAAATAGGCAACACTAATTATATATATATTTAGAGCCACTTTTGGTAAAAACTATAAAGAAATGCAAGGGGCTGATTTACACCAAACTTAGGATAGCGGTTTCCTCTTGAGGTGAATGACACAGGTGTGATTGAGAAGGGATGTGCAGGGGTGCCCAGAAGAAACTTCTAAAATACCAGTCCCGTTTGTTATCACCTTGGATGGTGAGTTTCTGATTTTTCCTTTAATTACTATTCTTTAAATTTGAATATATGTTTTAAAACTCCCCAAACATAAGCTATATTTACCAATAAAGTGTCTTTGAACAAAAATGAATGCCATTTTAATTTTTTTATCCTTGTAAAATAAAGATTTTGAGGTTTTTAAATGATTTCAACATACATCTTGTCAGAAATACTTTATGATTATGGCTATGACATAATCATGTGATTATGATCATATGGGTATGATTATGACAAATCTCCAATTTTATATGATTCATTTGCACATTAATTTTTTTCAGATTTCCCCCGAAATCTGTACTGATTTACAGAAGTGTATTCTTTATTAACCTATGGAACTCATCTGAGAGAGAAAAAGTCAAGAGTAATTTCATCATCACGTAAACATCTTCAGTTATGCCTGTTTCGGCATGAAGAGCCCAAGAACTACTGAATTCTGGATTAGATACTCTTCAGATGATTTATAGATAGTATCTCAATGAATTCTCAGGGACTCATGATAGATCTGTTATTACTTCTATTTTCCAGATAAGAAGCAGTCTCAGGCAGATTAAGTAATTTATGCATGATTGAGTTTCCTGAAAATATGGTCCCTACCTGAATATTTGATATTATTTTGTTTTTAGCTCTGTGATCTTCCATCCACCTTCAGTTATGTCACCATATAGCCCTGGGCCACAAAAGTTTATATTATAATTAGAAATCACAATTTGTCATACATGAGGCATTTTAGACATCATGATAAATAAACAGTTTTACCATAATCAAACTCTTTTAGCTGTATGTTCTTTTTTCTTTATGATACGGTAATGTACCTAAGAGAATAGGGGTTGTAACAATGTACTTTCCTAGTAGTGGTAACTATTAATGACAAACTCTACTACAAACATTTCATAGGATAAGATAAAGGTTTCAAGTTATTAAATAATGAATGAGGTCTCTATGCTACTAATTTAATAATTTTAAAATTGTTGTTTTTATAATAGCCATATTTTGCTTCAAGGAAGAAAGTTTTACTTTTTGTTAGCATAAAGCATCCTGAAACTCAAACTATATTTAGTTTAAGAATCTAGACATTATCTCTCCCTTTCCATTGAAGTACCTATGCATGTTAAATAACTACTGTGCTTCAACAACTTCTTAATTTATAAGCAAGATTAATTTGATAAGCAAGCATCTGTACTATCCCCCAAGACCTTTACACACCTACTTGCGAATGTTTTGCTAATATAATCACAAGGCTCTTATTATAGAATTAGGGAACCAGAGAAGAACATTTATTTGTATGACACACAAGTAGTATTTTTAACCTATAAATAATGAAATCTTAGATTTTGTCTGAAAATAATCTTCTGGTACAAGAGAGTTGGTGCTGATAAAGAACCTGCTCAGGGGCTAGCTGATGGCTTTCATGATGGTTATCATCAAACATGTACAGATTAAGGGTCTTCTGTCTTAAGCAAAAAGAGACAGACTTTCCATTTCCTGGATAATTTATATTTAATATTGATGAAATAATAAATCTGAACAATCTCACAATTGCTTTCTTTCTCTCTTTCTTTTTTTCTTTCTTTCTTCCACCCTTCTCTCTTTTATTCATTCACTCTTATTTTTTCCTTTCTTCCCTTCTTTTTCCTTCCATTTCAATTTAAGGAAAAAGGCAACAAAAGCAGAATGTCCCACTTATTGCAATAGGAAAAATAATATCTACGTTTTGAGTGATAAAATAACTCTAATAAAAGTTTAGCCCTGAGAGTAAACAGTTGCCTTCACCTACCACAAGTTCCTAATTTACAAATAGCATACTCTGGAAATACTAAAGAAAGTTTGACCTAGCAGAAGACCCCTAGATTAAGAAGTAGAAGACGTTTCTATTTCTGGCCCTAGTACCACCCCATTGTGGTTGTATCATGTCAGGGGGGTGAGTAAATTTCCTCATATACAAAATGCAGTGTTTATTAAGGGAAACTCAAATAAACTTGTTTGTGTCAAAGCAAGTCACACATGGCAAAGCTTCATATAAATATAAGGCAGTATTTATCTGAGAGCATGAGAATGCTTCTTTTCTACTCTCGAATGTTTGGAATTACAATGCTGTAGTATTTCCTGGATTTACTGAAATTGTGTTTGGCTATTTGGAGAAGAGGAGTACTTTGAAAATGGAAGTGTTCCAAACTGGCCTTTTGACAGCAAGTTGATATGTTCAATGTTGAGAAGACTCATATGAGAATATCATTTTACCTAAGGCATTCTAGCAGAATGCTTTTCCTTATAGAGGTAATCCTATTCAGTATTTTACTTGCCAGTTATGTCACAACCAGGAATTTTTAAACTGGATTACATATTAAATTCAAATGCATTATGCAGAGTACATAAATATTTACCCAAGCTATCAAATGAACAAAATTCTCAGAGTAACAGTAAATATATATGCGTTTTAAAAGATTAAACTTATTTTGATATAATTTTACTGTATTTCCTTAATCCCTCTCATTTTATCTGGTTTGCTGAGCTCTGTTTATAATTATCAGTCCCTGGTCCTTTCTTACTTGGGCATGATCAAGATAGAAGATCTTCAATGATTCTGTTATTTTTCA
This sequence comes from Chaetophractus vellerosus, assembly GCA_004027955.1. Lineage (NCBI taxonomy): Eukaryota > Metazoa > Chordata > Mammalia > Cingulata > Chlamyphoridae > Chaetophractus > Chaetophractus vellerosus. The sequence goes on along the minus strand of PVKH010006756.1, from coordinate 9,077 downwards.
CCCAGTGAGGGGGAAAAAAAGTGAAGATCCTGGGCCTGGAGTGGGTGGGCTCAAGGACATCACCATCTTCATTGTGCAAATTTTACTTGCTAATTGAAACAGATTGGAAAATGATTCTTTTAAATTAAGAGAGGAGTTCTCAAAAAGGATTATGAGGATATTAAAGACTTCATTGAAGAACAAGCAGAAAGGGGGGGGGTATATAATAAAAAAAAGACTTCATTGAATATGTCAAAATTATTTATAAAATATTACCCAGAACTTCTTTCCTGGTTTTGTTTGTATTGATTAATATGTTGAAATCTCATCTTGTGCCCTATGAACCTTTAAACTCTTGTGGCTTTTGCTTTAGTTTTAATTTTGTTACTTGTTCCCATAAGATCTTAGGTGAATCCCACATACTCTCTGATCTTCAACTTCATCCATAAAATTATAATAACACTAAATAAAGCATTGGGATGATGATAACATAAAGTATTTCATTATCTACCAACACATGCATTGAGCTTTAATCAGATGACTAATTTATACCTTATTTATATTTATTTTATTCATACGAAGAAGCGTTATTCCCTGGGAACCATAAGAAACAACATGCTTGATTTATACATGAAACCACAAATGATTTTATACTCATAACTTGAATAAGTATGTATTTGGTGTTTGGAATTATCCAATGAGTAAAATAGGGTGGCAAAGCAATGATCTTGCTGACATCCAGAGGAGGCCCAGATCAAGATTCATATACTCTGAATTATTTTAAAGAGAACTTCTGTTGCTATGGCTTCCCTTTCTCCCTTTGTCTAATAAGCAAAACCTTTCATGAGTTGGCCAATCAGAAATACTCAACTTTCTTCAGTCACATTGACCAGTTGAGGGTTGTGGATGGGACTCAGCTAGATAATACAGATTTCCTTGAGAGATAGATGCTAGAAGGATGAGAGCCTCTTCCTCTGGGATAATGATTTGTAAGGGCGGCACTGTTGGGAGCTATCTTCCTTTGCTGCATGAAGGACTGTATCTATTGAATAAGGCAGGAGAAAGCAATGTTGAGAGATGGAGAGGGGCAACATACTTATAATGTGTTTTGAAGACTGGATCTAGTTGTTTTGAATCCAGCCAATTACATGTCATCTGTGGGCCTCTTGCTGTAGTTTAAGATAGGCTCTGTCAATAAGTGTATTAGTTTTCTATTGCAATGTAACAAATCACCCATAAGCTTAGAAACTTATCATACATTTATTATCTCACTTGTTCCATGGATCAGCAAACCAGGTATGGGTTAGTTGAGTCTCACCTGGTTGAAATCAAGGTGTTTGCCAGGGTTGCAATCTTATCTGAGGCTCAGGGTGCTCTTCCAAGCTCATTCTGATTTTTGGCAGAATTCAATTTCTTGTGACTGTAGAACTGATATCTCTGTTTTGTTGCTGGCTATTGACTGGGGTCTCAGCTCCTAGAGGCCATCCTCATTTCCTAGTTATGTAGCCTTTTCCATAACATGGCAATTTTCTTCTTCAAGGCCAAGAGGAGAGTGTCCCTCTACTGCTAAGGTGGAGTCTTAAAAATGATAACCTAATCAAGGGAGTGACTATCTATATTCATAGGCCTTGCCCAAACTCAAGGAGAGGAAATTAGACATGGAGAATACACAAGAGGGCAAGAATATTGGAATTCTCCCCACCAGACTATCACAAAGAAAAACTGTTCTAATATAGAAATTGGGGCTTAGAAATATTGCAAGTGGCAAAGCAAAACATGGAATTGCCTCAGTTAAATATTCATCTGATCAGAGATGGAAAAATGACACTACCTGTTTTTAGTAGTAAGGCAGATCAGATAACATGTTTTCCAGAATGGAGATTTAGGACTCTGTTAGAAAAACCTTATGATTTAAGAGTATGTTGAATACTTTCTATGGTCTTCAGTAAGATTGAACAAGGGCAAACATTTTTTTTTTGCCTAAGCTGGTTTTGGGAAAACAAAAAAGGAACAACATACAAATGTGTTGCAAAAAATCCTTTCAGTTGCTAATCAGCAACCCATGTGGTTGAGAATGGTAAAATCTGAATTCTCTTCTAGGAGTATTTCAGGGAAGCCAGAAATTGGTTGTGTGTGAGCATGCATGCATATAATAAAACTGAACTCAGGTAAAACCAGAAAACCTGAGAATCCTGGTCCTTCTCTTTCTGCCTCAGCTCAAACACCTCCTGATCTGTCTCCTATATCTGACTATTAATCCATAGAGCATAGAGGTAGTCCTAGGACAAGTGGTGAATTGACTGTATCTACCCATGCCTGCCAAATATTTTATCTAGCTCTAAAGAGCAAGCCAGGAAGAACACAGTGAGTCTGAGGCCCTAAAAAAAATAGATATAAAGGAAAGGCTTACAAGATCTAATACCAAAGCACATAAGCACAGGGTCTGGGTCCAGATTTATGGACCGTAGCTCAGAAAAAATGCTAGCTTGGGGTCACTAGGATTTGAAACCACTTGCAGCCAATTAAGGATTTAAAGAAATTGTGTTGCTAGAGAATTCCAAAACTGGTAAAGAGAGACCTATATTTGCATATTACCTAAGAGAAACATTCCCCTGTGTCAAAAGAAAGGAAGTAGCTAAAATTATAGCTCCAGAAATGGGAAATCTTTCCCAATGTCTATTATCTATTTCATGTGTAGCCACAAAGAGCTCTGGACCTGGAAAATTCTCTTGGATAGAAGATTAGCAGAGCAGAGAGTTTCTGTTCTTTTTGTCTATCAGGATTAGACATACAGTATGCTCCATGACCAATGTGGCTATTACATTGTGACTCACGGTTGAAATCTTGAGAAAAATTGCATAAATTCTTGCTGCCAGCCAATAAATAAGCCCTACTTGGTCAATTTAATACTATATGTCCAATCAGTTGTAGCCAGAGAGTTAAAACAAGGACATTCAAGGTCATCCCCTTCAGCAGTGTCTACAAGAAGATGCAGTTCTTAGAAAAAAGGATGTAAGGGGTGCTGCATAAACAGCCCTCTTTCCACCTTTATGAATGAGCTCTCATTACTTTGGCTGCGGGAAGTGTTAGGTGCTGATAGGTCATACCTGAGGCCTCCCCAAGAATTACCCTCTTCATAAAGGAGCTGCTAGCTGCAGGCAATACTCCCAATCTGCTCTATGCCCACATTCTTTGTCCAATCGATGCAGGAGATTCAAAAGCCCAGCCAATTTGCCTCAATTTAGGACATCTTTGCAGAGCCATATCATCTCTGGAGCTTATCTTAGGATGCTTGTGCTTTTGTTGCAATGGCAAAACAATTCGACCACTTCCTTTACCCAGTCTTGCTTCCCTCTCACCTCATTGGTGCTGTTCCCCCAGAGCATTCTCAATAATGCTGCACACAAATTTCCATCTCAGATTTTATATGACAGGAAACCTGATTTAAAACATAGGCTATATGTCAGAGGTCCCCCAAAGTACCCCCAGATATGGTAATTCCTTTGAAGGACTCAGCATATAGTTATATTCATGGCTAGCATCTATTATAGTGAAAGGATGCAAAGCAAAATCACAAATGGAAAAGGGCCATGGGGCTAATTCTTGAGCAAAGCAGATATAAGTTTCCAAGAGTCCTCGTCCAGTGGAATCTCAAAGGATGTGCTTAATTCTTCCAACAATGAATTGTAACAACAATTTTGAAGTGTAGTCTAATAGATATCTCATTAGAGACTCAGTGCTCAAGACTTTTATTGGTAGCTGATCATGTAGGCACCCTCTGCCTAGCATATGCCAAAATTTCAGACTCCCAAAAGGAAAGCAGGTATTCAGCATAAATCACATTGTTCACACAAACAGTTTAAGCAGAGTGAGCCTTTCTTATAATTTAGGGAAAATTTCATGTCAGTGTAGGGAACTGTTTATCAATAAGTTCCCAGGTGCAAGCTAAGAGCAGACACATAAGCTGGACATTCTAACATGCAGCCAGGGATGAGAACCACTGGTGTGGCTGGCAATTGAAACCACAAGAGCAGCCTAGGGAAGGAGTGTGCAGTGAGAAAAAAATAGATCTTGAAGACCAGTCTCAGACCTGCTTTATAAATCTTTTCTGCACCAGCTATGCATAGACAAGTAATTAAATGATGACTTTTTGTGATACACCCTTTTTAAAAAATATTTTTTATTGAAGTATATCGTTCATACATGACATGCATAAGCAATAAGTTTATGGTAAAGATTGTGAACTTACAAAATAAACATACATAACATCATACAGAGGACTCATACATCACCCATCCACCAACACTTTGCATTGTTGTGAAACATTTGTTACAAACCATGGAAGAGCATCGTCAAAATATTATGACTAACTATAGTCTCTATCTTACATTTGGTGTATTTCTTCCCCAACCCACTCTATTTTTTAAAAATATATTTTATTATAGAGGTTGTGTCCTGGCAAAACAATCATATACACGTGTAGAATTCCCATACAACACCCCTTCATCAACACACCACACTGTGCTGGAACATTTGTTACAGATTATAAGATAATATCAGACTATTACCATCAACCATGGTCATAGCATACATTTGGCAGTTTTTCAATACACCTCCATTATCAACATAGTACATCTTTGGCGTTGATGCAAGAATATTATAGTATTGCTGTTAACCACAGTCTATAGGTCACACCAATTGTAGTTTTCCCATGCTTCTCCACATTCCCACCACCCTGCAATAGTGATATACATCTACTCTAGCTCACAGAAGGGCACTCTTGCATTTGTACCCTCAACCACAACTCTCATCCACCTCTGAGTTCACTGTGTTATTCAGTCCCTTGATTATTCTTTAACTTTCTTTCAACTGACATTTACTTCCTCAGACTATCCTTTTCAGCCACAATCCCATTTATAAACCAGTTGCTACTCACTATAATGTGTGACCATCAACTCTATCCATTTCCACACTTTTACAGTCAAGTTAATTAAAGCTTCTACATACATTAAGCATCTATAGTTCTTCTCAAACCTCCTCTTATCTCCTAATAACCTATTCTCAAAGTTTTAACTCCATGTGCTTATTCTTCATATTTAGTTCATATTAATGAGACCATACAATATTTGTCCTTTTGTGTATGACTTACTTCGCTTAGTATAATATCTTCAAGATTCATCCATATTATCACATGTGTACCAATTTCATTTCTTCTTGCTGCAGCATAATATTCCATTGTATGTATATACCACATTTTGATATCCATTCATTGGTTGATGGACACTTGAGTTGTTTCCATCTTTTGGCAATTGTGAATAATGCTGCTATGAACATCAGTGTGCAGATGTCTGTTTGTGTCATAGTTTTTAGTTCTTTTGGATATATTCCTAGTAGAGGAATTGAGGGTCATATGGCAGTTCTATATTTAGCTTTCTGAGGAACTGCCAAACTGTCTTCCACAGAGGCTGCACCATTTTACACTCCCACCAACAGTGAAGGAGTGTTCCTATTTCTCCACATCCTCTCCAGCACTTATTGTTGTCTGTTTTTTCAATAATGGCCATTCTATGTGGTATTAGATGATATCTCATTGTTGTTTTAATTTGCATTTCCCTAATAGCTAATGATATAGAAATTTTTTTTCATGTGCTTTTTGGCCATTTGTATTTCCTCCTTGGAGAAATGTCTATTTAAATCTTTTGCCCATTTTTTAATTGGATTGCTTGCTCTTTTATTGTTGAGTTGTATGATTACTTTATATAGAATGGAAATCAAACCCTTATCGGATATGCGGTTTTCAAATATCTTCTATCATTGAGTAGGCTGCCTTTTCACCTTCTTGATGAAAATTTTTGAATCACAGAAGTGTTTAAGTTTGAGGAGGTCCCATTTATCCATGTTTTCTTTCATTGTTTGTGCTTTCGGTGTAAGGTTTAAGAACCCACCACCTACCACGAGGTCTTGAAGATATTTCCCTACATTTTCTTCTAGGAGCTTTATTTTACTTGGTTTTTATATTTAGGTCTTTGATCCATTTTGAGTTAATTTTTGCATAAGGTGTGAGATGGGGTCTTCTTTCTTTCTTTTGTCTATGGATCTCCAGTTCTCCCAGTACCATTTGTTGAATAGACTGTTCTGCCCCAGCTGGGTGGGTTTGACAGGCTTGTGAAAAATTACTTGGCCGTAGATGTGGGAGTATGTTTCTGAAACATCAATTCGGTTCCATTGGTCTATGTGTCTACCTTTATACCAGGACCATGTTGTTTTTTTTACCACTGTAGCTAGGTAATATGATTTAAAGCCTGGAAGTGAGAGTCCTCCAACTGTACTTTTCCTTTTTAAGATAGTTCTGGGTATTTAGGGCCTCTTACCCTTCTAGATAAATTTTATAATTGTGTTTTCTATTTGTTTAAAAAATGTTGATGGAATTTTTATTGGGATTGCTTTGAATCTGTATATCAATTTGGGTAGAATTGACATTTTAATGATATTTAGTCTTCCAGTCCATGAGCATGGAATGTTCTTCCAATTATTTAGGTTTTTCAAATTTCTTTTAGCAATGCATTATAGATTTGATTCTTTTAGGTGCTATTGTGAATGAATTTTTTTTTCTGACTTTTCCTCAGATTGCACATTACTAGTGTATAGAAACACCACTGATTTTTGCATATTGATCTTGTGTTCTGACACTCTACTGAAATCATTTATTAGCTCTAGCAGCTTTGTTGTAAAATTTTCAAGACTTTCTAGATACATAATCATATCATCTGCCAATAGTGAAAGTTTCACTTCTTCCTTTCTAATTTGGATGCCTTTTATTTCTTTTTCTTGCCTGATTGCTCTAGCTAGAACCTCTAGCACTATATTGAACAACAGTGGTGACAGTGGGCACCCTTGTCTTGTCCCTGATCTCAATGGGAAAGCTTTCAGTCTTTTATCATTGAGTACAATGTTAGCTGTGAGTTTTTCATATATGGTCTTTATCATGTTGAGAAAATTTCCTCTTATTTTTTGTAGTATTTTTAATCAAGAAAGGATGCTGTATTTTTTTCAAATGCATTCTCTGAATCAATTGATAAGGTCATGTGATTTTTTCTTCTTTGATTTATTAATGTGGTGTATTATGCTGATTGATTTTCTTGTGTTGAACAAGCCTTGCATGCCTGGTATAAAACCCACTTGATCATGATTAATAATTCTTTTAATGTGTTGTTGGATTTAATTAGAAAGTTTTTTATTAAGGATTTTTGCATCTGTATTAATTAGAAAAATCGATCTGTAATTTTCTTTTTTTGTAATATCTTTATCTGGCTTTGGCACTAGGGTGATATTGACTTTGTAGAATGATTTTGGTAGCGTTCCTTCTTGTTCAATTTTTTGGAAGAGCTTGAGTAAGATTGGTATTAAATCTTTTTTTAATACTTGGTAGAAGTCACCTGTGAAAGCATCTGGTCCTGGACTTTTCATTTTGGGGAACTGTTTGATGACTGTTTCAATCTCTTTACTTGTGATTGGTTTGTTGAGGTCTTCTATTTCTTCTAGGGTCAATGTAGATTGCTTGTATGGTGCTAAGAATTTTTCCATTTCATCTATATTGTCTAGTTTTTTGGCATAAAGTTGTTCATAGTTTCTGTTTATCTGTGAGTATTCTAAACTCAGCCTCATTTTTGAAAGATAATCTTGCTGGATGTAAAATTCTTGGCTGGCAGTTTTTCTCTTGCAGTATATTAAATATATCATACCACTGCCTTCTTGCCTCCATGGTTTCTGATGAGAAATTGGCACTTAATCTTATTGGGTATCCCTTTTATGTTATGTATTGCTTTTCTCTTGCTGCTCTCAGAATTCTCCCTTTGTCTTTGGCATTTGACATTCTGATTAGTATGTGTCTCTGAGTTGGTCAATTCAGATTTATTCGAATGGGAGTACATTGTCCTTCTTGGACACAGATATCTATGTCCTGCAATAGGATTGGGTAATTTCCTACCATTATTTCTTCAAATATTCCTTCTGCCCCTTTTCCCTTCTCTTCTCCTTCTGGGACACCCATGACACATATATTTTCATGTCTCTTGCTGTCATTTAGTTTCCTGAGACCCTGTTCATTGTTTTCTATTTTTTTCTTCATCTGTTCTTTTGTATGTTCACTTTCAGAGGCCATGTCTTTGAGCTCATCAATCCTTTCTTCTGCTTCCTCAAGTCTGCTGTTATATGCCTCCAATGTATTTTTTATTTCATTTATTGCACCTTTCGTTCCCATAAGGTCTGCTATTTTTCTACGTATGCTTTCAAATTCTTCTTTGTGCTCATCCAATGTCTTCCTAATATCCTTAATCTCTTTAGACATCTCATTGAATTTATTAAAGAGATTTGTTTGAACAGCTATGATTAAATGTCTCAACTCCTTCATGTCATCTTTAGGCTTCTCTTGTTCCTTTAACTGGGCCATATCTTCCTGTCTCTTGGTAAGGCTTATAATTTTTTGTTGGTATTTTCACATCCGGCTTGCTAGATGTATTTATTCTGGATGTAGTTTCTCCCTTTAGTTTAGGGCTTTCTTGTCTTTTCTCCCTTGCTGGTTGTGTAGTAGGAGCCAAGGATGTAGTTGGTGCTGTAAGCTATGGAGGCTGAAGCTGCCCACGTTTCCCCAGGAATTGATGAAGTTTCTCCCTCCTTTCTCCTCTGTCAGGGGTAGGGACAGAGCTGTAGCCATGTATAAAAATCCAAGTTGGGTAGGACAAGACTGTCTGTAGTTGCCTGGCAAGACTGATAAAATTTCACACCCCTTCCTCCCCTACCTTGGACGGGTATGGAGCTATAGTTGTGGACAGCAATCCATGCCATGTGTGTCCAAAATGACCACAATTACTCAGACAAACTGATGTAGAACCATACCCCTCCCTGCTGGGGGTGGGAATTGACCTTCTGGAGTGCCCTAAAATCTAATCTGTTTGGGCCAAATACACCTGCAGTTGCCCTGAGAAGCTGAGAGAGTACTGTCTCTTCTGCCTTTTAGGAGTGGAAACAGAACCACCAATGCCCAATAGTTTAGTCCCTGTAGGCTGAAAGTACCCACTGTCACCCAGAGTGGCTGAGGA
>PVKH010006755.1:0-20629 GCA_004027955.1 Chaetophractus vellerosus | reverse complement strand
GAGCCGGCCCCTTACCACTATTCTTTTACAACTGGAATAAAACTTCATAGAATTCTGTTTTTCTCTTCAAAAAGGTATTACAGTTAAAAATATATCTGTATATGTCTCCTCTGCCCTATTTTAGAGTTAACACATCAACTCATTTAATCTTCAAAAAAGCCCTACAATGTGGGTTTTATTATCCTCATTTTTAAGATACGGAAACTGAAACTCAAAGAAGTTAAGGTATAGATGCATAATTTAGACATAACCTAAAACCAATTTTTGTTATTACACAACTATGAAAAAGTGCTCCTCGTACTACATGTAAATGTCACTGCATGTGCATGATCCTGACTCTGGCTTCTCAGTGCTGAGGTTCATATAGCACTGTTTAGATTTCTCAAACTGCCTTGATAGCCATTTTTTTCTCTTTTTTACATTTGAAGAAGCTGGAGATTCTCAGCTGCTTTATTTTAAAAGCTCAGTATTACTGTTGTATAATCCTTTCTTTGGCTGTGTTTCCAATCTCAGATTTTATTGATATCAATGATTCTCGGATAAGATCATAAAGTTTTTATGGAAGAACTGGTGGATTTAAAACCTATCATAAATTTTTGAAAGTTGTTGGATAATTTTTAGTATTGGGTTATTTATAAAATTAGGGTTCTTTAAGCCCTTAAATATATCTTATAATAATCCCACATTTACCTAGCATCAGCAAGGAATAGTTATGAATTAAAAAAATAAAGTGGAATTTATCTCTATCAAGTGCTGAAACTTAAAAAAAAATAAAATAAAAAATGTTTTGGTAGAAAATTTTCTAATATATATGTTTGGCGTTTTCACCTCTTAATGTCTCAAGGTTATCATTATATACTTCAGTTATTAAACTATGCTAAAATATAATGATCACCTAATGAAACCTCAAGGTGTATAGAGCTGTGCTTGTCTCTTACTAAATGTCTATAGACTGCTGTGGGGTTTTTTTGGTTCTTTCTCTTTTTTGATAATTTTTCTCCAACTCCTTTGCTGATAGGCTGTCAGCTCTTGGCTCTGTATACCAACCACTTTCAATTATTTTTTTCTAAATTATCTACTTATATCTATCCTAATATAAGAGAACTATGTTTACCATCTGAAAATCATTTACCTAGGATTTAAGAATTGTAAAATGGTTGTTCATACTTGTCTAATCTAGTAGTTCTTAACTTTATTGGGCCGTGATCACATTTGAAAATCTGATAAAAAGCTATGGATTTTTTTCTATACAAAGATGTGCATATGCATACATAATTTTACATGTAGTTGCAGGGTTTTTATAGATTTCCTTAAGTTTATCCATGGACATCAGATTAAAAGCCCCTTGAAACTAACCCAAACCTACTTAAATTGCATTCAGAGAAGAAATGCAATCTTCTGTACAGCTGCTTCTACTTGCAAACTCAATTTATGAAATTTCAAAGACCAAAAGAAGACAAAATTAAAAACATATGTTAATGGAAAGGGACATCACCTCTGCCTACCCTTGAGAATGATAATTAGCAATTATTTTATTAGTATCACTTTAGAATTACCAACAAATGGACTTAAAACTGCCTCTCAGTATGTTGATTTTACAGGTAGAGGAACTACGATATTGGAATTGGTTTAGGTTTGATTGAAAGTTAATAACCCTGGCTCTGTCCCTGTTAATAATTAGTTTTATTATCCCATACAATTCACCAGTTTCCTCATCTGTGTAGCAGGGAAGTTGTGCTAGTCTAGGAATCTCTAGTCTCTCAATGCTAAAAATAAGCCAACACTGATAATAAGGATCTAAATAAAAAACAACTGATTTGGCTCTCCTATGATGATATGGTCTCTATGATGCATATTTTGATTGCTTGAATTACATGGAGCCATTTTTGGCTTGTTTATTGTCTTGATAATAGAAATTACAGATAAATGAGGCACCTATGCATAGATATTCTCAATACTTACAAAGCTTTGTGAAAGTTAAGTGTAGTTAGATTGAAAAGAATGCTAGCCTTGTTAAATAATACCAGGTAGTATCGCTTTATGTGGTGGTGCATAATGGATGCAGAATTACAATCTTTTAGTTGGGGCATTTAAAAATATATAATAGGAGATATAAGATTCTAAGTAGACTTCTGCTGGTAATATTTATCCTTATACAACTTGCAGACTTTGTTTAGCTAGGCAAAAGTCAATTGGTTTTTAAGTTTCCAAATTATCATTTATTAACTGTTTCATTTTTTGTTTTTAATTAGACAAATGAAACTTGAGATGGATCAGTACAAAGAAGACCTGTCTAAAATGGAAAAAGAAACGATGCACTTAAAACGAGATGGAGAAAATAAAGCTTTGCGCCTCTCCCAGTTAGATATGATCTTAGACCAGACAAAGACAGAACTAGATAAGAAAACAAATGCTGGTAAGCGATGGGTTAGCTGAGCTTAGCTGCCTGTGTATTTTTACTTCTGAATTGAAATAAGGTGAGAATTTAGGATGATGGGGCTGGAAGAGGCAATGAGTGATCCGTATTTTAACCTCTTGCAGAAGAGTCAAATTGGATATTAATTATGATTGTTTACAAAATTTCTAATAATGAAATATTTTACATATAGTTCTAAAATTACTCTTTCCTTTTAACAGTGAAAGAATTAGAAAAGTTACAGCACCATACTGAAACAGAACTAACAGAAACCTTGCAGAAACGGGAAGCACTAGAGACCGAACTACAAAATGCTCATGGAGAATTAAAAAGTACTTTAAGACAATTGCAAGAATTGAGAGATGTACTACAGAAGGCTCAATTATCACTTGAGGAAAAATATACTACTATAAAGGATCTCACAGCTGAACTTAGGTGAGTTAAATACTAAGAAAGGGTATCAGTTTCAGGTATTTCACCTTATTACCCTGACTGCTGGGATCATACAAAACTAGGAAAAAATCCACGTAAATAAAAAACTTCTCATACTCTGACACATTGTATGTTCAATTATGTTTGTTGTTTGATTGCAGACAATGAGGGGGTGAGGAGAAATAAATAAATAAAAATAAGTCTTTAAAAAAAACAATACAAGTTTGTCCAGCTCTAACATCTGGGTTCTTAGATTAGCAGTGATCGAATAGAATGCTGTGCCAGCATACATCTATTGTGAGTGAGAGTGGAGAGCCAGAACAGAACCAAAGCAAGAAAAATAGATGCAGAAAAAGGGAACAGTTATAAACCAGAATGTGAAATGTGGAATAAAGGAAAAGGATAATCCAAGACAGCAAGATGACCTAGAAACTTAAATGTTATATCCCATATCACCAACGTTGACCTCTTTCCCAAATTCTAGACTCATATATGTAAATACCTACTTGTTGTCTTCTGGATATTTTTAAGAAATATCTCAAACTTAGTCATAACAGAACTTATTTTCCACCTCACAACTTTGCCCATCTCAAACCTAGCCATAACAGAACTTATTTTCCACCTCACAACTTTGCCCTTCTTCCATCTAAGCATCATGCAGTTGCTTAAACTAGAAATCTGTGAAGTTATACTTACTTTCTTTCCCTCTCTTCTTTCATCTAGTCTGTTAGCAACTTTATTTCCAAAACATAATCTGAAATCTGTCGGTTTCTTGGCTTGTTTTCAGTTACCACCTTAGTACAGCTGTTAACTCTCATCTGTTTATTTTTGTGGCTTCCTAACTAGTGTCCCTGATTACATTCTTGCCCCACTATAATCCATTCTTCCCAGAAGCCAGTGATAAAACATAAGTTGAATCATATCACTTCCCTACTTAAACTTTCTAATGGCTTCCCCCAAACATTCAGAATAAAAATCCAGGCTCCTTGGGAAATACAAATCAAAACCACAATGAGATACCATTTCACACCTATTAGGATGGCTATAATAATAATTTTAAAAACAGAAAATAAGTGTTGACAAGGATATGGAGAAATTGGAACCCTCATACATTGCTGGTGGGAATGCACAATGGTGTAGCCATTGTGGAAAATAGTTTAGTGGTTCCTCAGTAAGTTAAACAGAATTACCATATGACCCAACAATTCCACTCCTATAAAAATGTGTACATGGATGTTCATAGCAGCTCTATTCATAATAGCCAAAAGGTGACAACTACGCAAATGTCCATTGACAGATGAATGGATAAACAATATATGATATATCCATACATAGAATATTACTCAGCCATGAAAAGGAATGAGGATATTGATAAATGCTGCAACATGAATGAACCTTGAAATTTTTATGCTAAAGTGAAAGAAGCTGGACCCCAAAAGCCACATGCACCATTCCATTTATATGAAATATCCAGAATAGGTGTAACCATAGAGACAGGTTGCCAGGTGTAATAGGGAGAAGGAATGGGGAGGGACTGCTTAGAGGGTATGAGGTTTCTATTTGAGGTAATGAAAAGTTTCTGGAACTCGTAATGGTGATGTTTGCACAACATTGTGAATGTACTTAATGCCACTGAATTGTACACTTAAAATAATTAAAAATGGTAAATGTTATATGTATTTTGCTACAATTAAAAACAAAATTCCAAGCTTCCTATCCTTTCCCTTCACATTTCCTTAGAGCGGTCTTCCCTGACCACCTACTTAAAGTAGCTACTCCCTAACACCCTTTTTAATTCTCTAATATAGTACTTAATATTATGATATTTTCTTGTAGAGTTATTATTTATAGTCTTCTTCCCACACGTATTAGAATGTAAGCTCCATGAGATCAGGAGCTTACATCTTGCTAACTAATAAATTTCCAACACATAGAATTTTGGCAGATAGGGAGCATCCAATATATATTTGCTGATTAAGTGTTAAATAAATGAATTCATGAAAGAAGTAAATAATAAATCTTAAATTCTAGCAAGTTCCTGAATTTTAGAAGCTTAGCTGTTCACATAGGGAGAAGTTACATATTTGAAGAATATATAGCCTTGAATTATAACTTTGAGATTTTCAGAAGAAATAAACATCTCATTAAAGAAGTTTAGAATTTGCTTTTAAAAATACCTTTATTCAATATTGTTTCTTAATTCAGACTGGAAAATCATGAAGATTTTCAAGATCAGCATTATCAGCCTTTGTACTATCAAAATTTAGAGTTCTAACTTAAATTCTTTGATCATATGGCATAAGTCTTAAAACTATGTCAATAGAAAGCATTTTTATAATACAAAGTTATAATATGCTAGGGTTTTAGGAGAACTACAGTTTATAAAAAATGTATTTAAAATATTTTTATATTAGATTTCAATACTTTACCATACATAAGGCATCATTTCAAGTAAAATTCCCATGAGAAATACAGTGGTCATTTTTACTGAGCTATGGATATCAGGGATACCAATCATTCAGTTATGATGAAGTCACAACTGTTATCTATAAAAGACTTTCAAATATTCCCTTGATCTGTAGATGAAAAAACTGCAGACATTTTAAAAAAATTTCTTAAACTGATTAACTCTTAAAGCCCTGGGAATGCTTTAACATTTAGCTTAAATTGTTCTATAATAGTATAGTTTGAGTGCACATACTGACTTTTGCCTTTTTAGAACACTATTAAAATAATTGTATTATTGATCATTTTCTTTATACATAATTTTTTCAATCCAAGATAATTGCATATATCTTATCACTTTTAGCTCACACAAAAGGTTATCCAGTTGAGTGAAGTTTTTTAAACAATATGAGGCCCACTCTTAACTTTGATCTTTGTCTTTTGATAAATTACAGAGAATGCAAGATGGACATTGAAGATAAGAAACAAGAACTCATTGAAATGGATCAGGCTCTTAAAGAGAGAAATTGGGAACTAAAGCAAAGAGCAGCTCAAGTAAATTCTCTTAATTATATTTTAATAACATTTTCTGTTATGACAATCACACAGGGTTTTAGAGGTCATCAATTGTTGGTAAAATGGATGCTTTTATAACACATTTATTTTCTATGGAAAATATATCTTTTGTATCATGCTGATTTTACAGCAGGTGGATTTTTGAAAGTGAGGGTTAGCTTAGTATCTGAGCCTTTCTGATCTCTTATATTACTCTTGATCAGAAGAATATAATATTAAAGGCCTTACTTGCTCAGCTAAGTGTTGGAGGGACAAAAATATCCAGAAGGTATTATTTAGCAGTTTTTATCTGGTATAAAATGGAATCTGAGTCATTTTATTTGTTATTTATGAACACAATCATATCTTTTCTTTAGTATAATGTATATGAGATTCATGATCCAGTATTTATAAGCAATGATTATTTTCCCATTCTTTTTAATAATTTTTCTGAGATGAGTTCCTATTTCCGTTATATCCACCATAAACAATTCTAAAGCACTTTCCGTACCTGCATTCCAAGCATGCAAGTTTTCAAATTAGAATAGAATTAAATAGCAGTTTAATGTTACTTTTGTATTTAGGTAACACATTTGGATATGACTATTCGTGAGCATAGAGGAGAAATGGAACAAAAAATAATTAAATTAGAGGGTACTCTGGAAAAATCAGAGTTAGAACTTAAAGAATGCAACAAACAGGTAAGTTATTTTAAAAATTACGTATTTTTTAAAAAGATTTATTTTATTTATTTATTTCTGCCCTGCTCGTTGTTTGCACTTGCTGTCTGTTCTCTGTGTCCGTTTGTTGCGTGCTCTGTCTGCTCATCTTCTCTTTAGGAGGCGCCAGGAACTGAGCCTGGGACCTCCCATGTGGGAGAGAGTCGCTCAATCACTTGCCACCTCAGCTCCCTGGTTTGTTGTGTCTCTCACGGTCTTTCCTCTTTGTGTCCTTTGTTGTGTCATCTTGTTGGGCTAGCTCACAGCACCTGCCCATTGCACCAGCTTGCTGTCTTGCTCGTCTTCTCCAGGAGGCACCGGGAACCAAACCCGGGACCTCCCATTTGATAGGCGAGTGCTCAATCACTTGAGGCATATCCGCTTCCCTAAAAATTAAACATTTTAAATTGTCTAAAATTAACTAATTATAAGCATCCATTATTCACATAAATATGATTTTTATAGAATATATACAATAAAAACACAGTTTAAATCATCTTGTATATGCTACTTTATATTCATTTTTCTCCTCTTAATGTTGTTTCTTGTATCAGTGTGTTCATACACTTGTCATAATCTGAATTATTATCTAAATATATACAGAAAGCCTCTGGAAGGATTTGTAAGCAATACTGGTAACAATGTTGCCACTGAGAAGGGAATACAGTATAAAGTAGACTTTCTTTTCACTAACTTTCCTTTGTACCTCATGCACGTATTATTTATAAAATTATTTGTAAGGCCATTGTTTTTGTTTCCTAGGCTCCTTAAGCAAACACCATGAAACGGTTTGACTTAAACAATAGGAATTTATTTGTTCATGGTTTTGGGGCTGAGAAAATGTCCAAATGAAGGCATCATCAAGGCCATGCTTTCTCCCCAAATACTTTGGCATTCTGGGGCTGGCTGCCAGTGATCCATGGTTCTTCTGTCACATGGCAAGGACATGGCAGCCTCTCCCTACTCTTCCAGGTTCCATCAGTGTCCAGGCTCTTGCTTCCTATGGCTTTCTCTATGTGACTGAATTTCATTCTCTTATAAAGGACTCTTGTAATAGGATTAAGACCCATCCTGACTAAGGTGGGACACACCTTAACTGAAGTAACCTCATCAAAAGATCCTATTTACGGGGCCGGCTAGATAGCTCAGTGGATAAGAGCGCCGGTATACCACATGGGAGGCCCAGGGTTCGGTTCCTGGAGACCTCTCTGAGCGGGCAGATGGCCTTGAGAAAGGCAAGCCACCGTGGGCAGGGCAAAGCCACCGTGGGCAAGGCAAAAGGCCGCCACGGGCAGGGTGGAGCCCCCACGGTCATGGCAAAGTCACCTGTGAAACACGGAGCTGCCGCCTGTGAAGAGTGGAAGCCAGGCAGCCTGCAAAACATGGAGCGCTGCTGCCCGCAAAACATGGAGCAGAGCCGCCCGTGAAAATGAAATGGATCCACCCATGAACGGAGTGAGCCACCTCCGCGGAGGGCCGACTCGGCGCGTCACCGCAAAGACGGGGGGAGACAAGAAGCAGACATAGAAAAACACAGAAGAATGGACACACAGCAAGAGCAAGTGGAAAGAGGGGGGGATATGTAACCCAAAAAAAAAAAAAGGGTCCTATTTACAATGCGTTCACACCCAAAGGAATAGATTAAATTTAAGAACATGTTTTTCTGGGGTACATACAGCTTCAAACCACCACAGTCAAGTAGCATTCATTGTTTTAATATATCCTAATTTTCTTTTCTTATACAAATGTGATTGAGACCTTTGTCTTTTTGTAGTATATTTTAGGTGTACATTTAAGCATCTTATTAGGCACAGAATTCTTATACTTATTTCCAAGTTATGGGATGTCTTAAGAAAAACACACATTTTTATATTTTGTTTATTTGATATGTGTGTTTAAAGCTTGCCTTACTTGGAACACAGAGCTGTGGTTAAAGAATTATTTTTCCTTAGATACTTTAATATTGCTCATCTGCTTAACATTTAGATAGAAAGTTTGAATGAAAAACTACAAAATGCCAAAGAACAGCTTCGAGAAAAAGAGTTTATAATGCTACAAAATGAACAGGAGATAAGTCAACTGACAAAAGAAATTGAAAGAACACAACAAAGGATGAAAGAAATGGAAACTGTAAGCAAATTATACTTTCCCCTTTCCCCCTAAGGAACAAGTAGAATTCTCTAAAAAGTGTAATGAACCTTTATGTTTTTAAGCTGGTTAATTTTCGTTTACAGGAACTGTGCCATAAATGTTTTTCAGCTAATTATTTGTATCAAATACTTAGGTCTTTGACCTTTTTAAATATTTTTCTGATGGTCTGGATATAGACAAGGGCAATGTTTTATTAATTTTAGTATCCCCTACAGGACTTGGTAGGATATCTATCATATAGTAAATTCAAAATATATGCCCATTTGATCAACAAATGTTATTTGAGAAACTACTATATAATAGATTTGTAGACATAGGTATTAATAAAATACAGTCCTTTGTCCTTGACAAACTCCAACTAGAGAATGAATGGACAGATAATAATTGTACAATATTGAGGCCAAGTGCCTTGAATTGCCAGATAAAGTTTGATGACTTTGTTTGTTAGTCAGCTGAAGGGGTGCTGATGCAAAGTACCAGAAATCTGTTGGTTTTTATAAAGGGTATTTATTTGGGGGTAAAAGCTTACAGTTACAAGGCCCTAAAGAGTCCAATTCAAGGTTACTTCCTTACCAAACTCTGTTGCCACGTGTTGAAGAAAGATGGCAGGCAAAGTCTGTGAGGGTTCAGCCTTCCTCTTCCCTCTTAAGGCTCCAGCTTCTTCCCATCTCAGCTGTAGGCTGGTATAGGGCTCGTTTCTTTCGGGGCTCAGCTGCTCTGTTCTCGTCACAAGGTCAGCTGTAGACTATGAGACAATTGGCTCATCTCTCTTCCAGGAGCCTCTGCCATGTCTATGAAGTTGTCTCTCTTCCTCTGTGTATTTTTCTGTGTATCTACTTCCAAAAGCTTTTCATAGATGTAATTTTTTCCTGTTTTTAAATACCATACTTAATTTAAAATTTCAGGTATAGCTTTTTTTTCAAGTGATTTAAAAAAAAAATTTTAAAGAAGCTTTAGATTACATAAATGTTCCTTAAAAAATATAAGGGATTCCAGTACGCCCCATTCCCTCCCCCTCCCACACTTTTCCACATCAGCATCCCTCATTAGTGTGGTACATTTGTTAAAATTGATGAACATATGGGGCCGGCTGTAGCTCAGTTGGTAGGGTGCCAGTTTACTACATAGGAGGCTCCGGGTTCGATTCCTGGGGCCTCCTCGAGCAGGCAGACCGCCTTGAGAAGGCAAGCCGCCGCGGGCAGGGCAGGCTGCCACGGGCAGAGCAAAGCCACCGTGGGCAGGGCAAGCCCTCGCGAGCAGGCAGGCCGCCACGCACTGAGCTGACTCAGCGGGTCACCGCACCGGCGGGGGTGGGGAACAAGCAGACACGGAAGAGTGCAAGAATGAACACAGCAAGAACAAGCAGAAAGGGGCGGGGGGGATATATAATAAATAAAAATAAATAAATAAATAAATCTTTAAAAAAAATTTGATGAACACATATTAAAGCATTGCTACTAACCATGGATTACAGTTTACATTATAATTTACACTCTGTCCTGTACAATTTTATAGGTTATGACATAATATACAATGGCTTGTATCCATCACTGTAATGTAGTGCAGGACAACACTAATGTCCCAAAAATGCCCCCATATTACAGCTATTCTTCCTTCTCCCACCCCTCAAAACCTCTGGTGGCCACTGCCTTTATATCAATGATAAGAGTTCTTCCATTGCAAGAATAATAATAAGTCTAATAGAATAATAATGTCTACTTTAGTCCATTGTTCATTCCCCAGTCTTGAAGATTTGGGGATGGTGATGCCCACTCTGTTTCTAATTGAGAGGGAGCTTATATTTCATGAAACAGATGGGTAGAACTATCTTGCTTGCAGTTGCAGACACTCTCTATTGCTTGGGATGGTCATTGTCCATCATCATCTCCTTGTTAGTTGTCCTGGGTAAGTCCAGTGAACTGGTGAGCAGGTGTTGCAACTCTGCTGACATTCAGGGCTCACCTGACACATGGATGGATCAAAGGTTTAAGTCTCTGTCTGGGTCATATATTTATCAAGTATAGTGCTAATTATAGACTCAAGTAAAAGGGGCAGAAGAACCAGATGTAGAGAACCTAGAAATGAGTCTAATTCTGTTACACTGGGGAGCATAAATTCCAAAGTAAGATCCACTCACAGGGTGCTGAGTTCCTGAGCTGTCTGCCCTGCTTATAGTTTCTGGATGCCTCTAGATCCCTCAGGAGTCCTGCTATTTGAGGCACTGTTTGCTGTGGCAGTCAATGAGATCCTGCTCAGACTTGCATAGGCATAACCTCTGGGATGACCTCCCAACTCACTTTGAAGTCTCTTTTTAAAAACTCATTTGTGTTTACCATTTCCCCTTTTTGGTCAAAGTCTTTTTCCAAATGCATTGATAGTTGGCATGTGGTAATAATCCCTCAGTGCCAGGGAGACTTATCCCTGGGAGTCATGTCCCATGCAGAGGGGAAGGTAGTGCATTTATATGCTGAATGTGGCTTAGAGAGAGGCCACATTTGAGCAACAAGGAGGCTTTTAGGTGGTAACTCTTAGGCAGTATATAATACTAGGCTAAGTTTCAATTTCACAAGAAAAGGTTCGTAAGTACGATCATCAATATCAAGGGCCTGGCGTAATGGTCTGTCTTCTTTCACTAGGACCTGCCCTTATACTTAGGGGTCCTTGCTGTCCTATTAAAGAATGTAGCAGAACTCCCCAGGACAGGAAATCAGTATTCTTTGCTTATTGTATGGATCTCCACACACCGAGACCATGCTCCATGAACACGTGAACATATTCATATATCTTAGAGGCTTGCCCCAGGTGAAACCCTTCCCATGCATCCCCCCATCACTGACACCATGCACCATTGATATTCTCCTGTTACTGTTGACCCTTCTGTGATCCAAAACCCCTCCAAAAATGAACCAATGAAATAACCAAATAAAATTAATAAAAGGAAATAATAATTTTTTAAATATCCAGTAAAAAACAAAAAATTGTTTTAATTGGAAATAACAAAAAAATTAAAAAAAATTTTTTTAGACATAATGTCTTTCATCACTGTAAGATCTGTTTTCCTGTATGTGCAGTGACATTTTCTTCCATATATTCCTCCAGCATCTTATTTTTTTCATTTTCTCTTCAAAGAAGCTTTAGGATATGGAAAAGTCACATAGAGAATATAAGGGATTCACATATACCCAAGGCCTTCCCCCTTTCCCCCTCTCCCCTATTAATAACATTTTACACGTGGATGGTACATTTGTTACAAATGATGTACAAATATTGAAGCATTGCTATTTAACCATAGTCAGTGGTTTACATTATGGTTTACATTTTGGAATGTACACTTTTATAGATTTTGATGAAACTTGAAGTGGCCTGTATCCGTTACTGCAATATCATGCTGAACAATTCTGTGCTGGTCTGTTAGGGGGAGGTGTAGGGTGGGGGGATTGGGTTGGACTATCCATGGAACTGGGAGGAGGGTTGGGGAAGGGAGCAGGTGAACTTAAAACTACAATGTTGGGAATGTTCTTTTGGCAAAAATGGCACAGGAGGGTTACTGGTATAGGGTGTTGGATGTAAGGGGGTATGTAGGACAGGGTGCACCTGGGACAGGCTTCTATGAAATACCTAAGTGTTCATCTTGTCATACTGTGTTATATCAGTGGGTGGAGACCCACACAATAAACAAGAAAATATCAAACTCCCATCCTGGGGAAACCTGCTGTGTTCTCAATTAGAGGGACAAGAATCCCTCGAGAACATAGGCAGTACCCGATAAAAGAAAAGACCAATATGTCAAACCCTCAATATTACTGCAAGTAACTATGAATCTTATTCTTCAAAAATTGAAACTTAGTGCTTACCTTAGGTTCTAAGGGTAGGGGGAGGGAAGAATAGAATAGACAGAATATAGGCATTTTTAGGGCACTAGAAGTATTCACTAGAAGTATGATCCTGCTATAGCTTTTTATTGTTTTGGCTAATTAGCTGATTATCCATCTCCCCACTAAAATAGAAACTATATCAGGGCAGCTATTTTGTCTCCTTTGGTCACTGGTATATCCTTAGCACCTAAAACAGTACATATCACATAATAAACATCAATAAATATTTGTTGGGTTACATACATAAATCAAGCAGGGCCTCTGATAGCATGTTGGGGCGTCAGTGACAAAAATGATTACTGGCCCAATCATTTCAGTTTCCCTAACAAGGACTGGCTGAAAATATTTATATGGGATTTACATTGATATATAACATCATTGGACTCTGTGCCCCCATTACCATCAAGTTTGGTAATTTGTACTGGTTTCTCTCCATTTTGTCAGCCCTGAAGTCAAATGTCATTACCTACCAGCTAACCTACCTCATCCAGATGATTTAGATCTACTAACTTACTCTTCACTGGGTTTTTTTCTCTAAGAAAGTAATACCTTACTAGGGATTTAACTTGGCTATGTAAAAAAAAAATTAGAGGGGTAGCAATCCCTGTGACAAGTTTTACTTTAGCAGAGAATAGGGTCATGACCTTAACCTACCTGTGCAGATTATCGGTGGCTTTTGATTATCCATGCGAATATATTTTAATCTTTGGCATGGATCATCAAATGTTCTTTTTTCACTATATATTATTATGTATTCTGTCATAAATGTTACATTCATAATGATAAAATATACAGTAGGCAACATAAGAATTCAGATTGATACAATACATTTGTAATTTTCTCATTTAAAACATTTTCTGAATATCAGTTTCATAGTAGGTGATATTTTATTGTATGCTAAATTTTATAGCGGTTTAGTTGGGAGAGGGAAATTCACTTATTGTAAGAGAAATCAGAGTAAGAAATAGGCTATCCATATCATTTAATTTCATCCTACAAATATCTTGTGCTTTTTAGGCTATGAAAGAGCAGGAACAATACATTGCAACTCAGTACAAGGAAACTGTAGATTTGGAGCAAGAGTTGAGGCTAACCCGGGAGCAGATGCAGAACTCTCACACAGAATTAATGGAGGCTCGTCGTCAACAAGTCCAAGGACAGAGAGAAATAGAAAGGCTCTCAAGTGAACTGGAAGAAATAAAACAACTCTCTAAAGAGAAAGTAATTTCTATTCTAAATAATTTTACCTTACTAAAAATCTTTAAAATGTCAACATTTACTTTTTTTAACTGTAGAATATAGTTCTTGCAAAAAGTAATTGTATTATATTTAGCATAATTTTTTCTTTATTACAGAAGTTGTGGGTTTACAGAACAATCGTGCATAAAATACGTGATTCCCATATACCACTCTTGCATTGGTGTGGGACAAGTGTTAGAATTGATGAAAGCACATTTTTATAATTGTACTATTAACATTAAGTCCATGGTTTAACTAAGGTTCCATAATTTTTTTTTTAATTTTTATGCTGTCACATATATACAAACTAACACCTCCCCTTTTAATCACATTCATATATATATATTTCAGTTCTGTTAATTACATTCACAGTTTTGTGCTATCATCACCACCATCCGTTACCAAAGTATTTCCAAATTGGAACTCTGTACATTTAAGCCTTAACTTCCCATTCCCTATTGCCACCCCATATCCCTGGTAACATTTTAGATTCTAAACCCATAAGTTTGCTTATTCTAAATATTTCGTATCAGTGAGATCATACAATATTTGTCCTTTTGTGTCTGGCTGATTTCTCCTAACATGATTTCTTCAAGGTTCATCCATATTATCACATGTATCAGAACTTCATTCCTTTTTACATCTGAATAATATAATAATATTCCATTGTATGGCTATACCACATTTCATTTATCTATTCATCATTTTATGGACTCTTGGGTGGCTTCCATGCTTTGGCAATTGTGAATAATGCCATTAATATTGGTGTGCAAATATCTGTTCGAGTCCCTGCTTTCAATTCTTTTGGGCATATGCCTAGTAGTGGGATTGTCCTATAATATGTTAATTCCATACTTAGCTTTCTGAGGAACTGCCAAACTGTCTTTCATAATGCTGTACCATTTTACATTGCCACCAGCGATGAATGTTTCTTTTTATCTGCATCCTCTCCAACACTTGTAATTTTCCAGTTTTTTTGTTTTGTTTTGTTTTGTTTTGTTTTGTTTTCCCTTGAGGTACTGGGGGCCAGGGATTGAACATGGGACCTCATATGTAGAAAGCCAGTGCTCAACCACTGAGCCACCTCCGCTTCCCTAAGCTGGTTTTTTCATTTGTTTTGCTTGTTTCGTTTGTTTTTTGTTTTTTCAGGAGGCACTGGGAACCAAACCCAGGACCTTCTATGTGAGACAGGTGCTCAACTGCTTGAGCCACATCTGCTACCCTCCATTTTTTCAATAACAGCCTTTCTAATGGATGTGAAATGGTATCTCATTGTGGTTTTGATTTGCATTTCCCTGATGGCTAATGATGTTGATCATCTTTTCATGTACCTTCTGGCCATTTGTATGTCTTCTTTGGAGAGATGTCTATTCAAGTCTTTTGCTCATTTTTTATTAGAGTTGTCTTTTTGTTGTTAAATTGAAAGATTTCTTTATATATTCTGAATATTAAACCTTTATTGGAAATGTGGTTTCCAAATGTTTTCTCCCATTGTTGTTGTTTTACTTTCATGATGAAGTCCTTTGAGGCACAAAAGTTTTTAAGTTTATGAGATCCCATTTATTTTTTTTTCTTTGGTTGCTTGTGTTTTGGGTATAAAATCTAAAAAACCATTGCCTAACACAAGGTCCTGAAGATGCTTTCCTATGTTTTCTTCTAGGAGTTTTATAGTTCTGGCTCTTATATTTAGGTCTTTGATCCATTTTGAGTTGATTTTTTTATATAGTGTGAGTTAGGGATCAACCTTCATTATTTTGCACATGGACATAGAGTTTTCCCAGCCTATTTGTTAAACGGACAATTTTTTCCCAATTGAGTGGATTTGGCACCCTTGCTGAAAATCAGTTGGACATAAATGTGAGTGTTAATTTTTGAGCTTTCAGTTTGATTCCATTGGTCTATATGTCTGTCCTTGTGCCAGTACCATGTTTAGCATAATTTTTAAATATAATTAGGAAGACACTCAGAACTGAGTTTTGGCCAAACTAATTGATTTTCAATAAATTGAGTTACCAGTCTCTTATAGATTTCAAGTGAGTTAAGCAATCATTTTAAGGAAATATAAAGCTAATAAATCTTTTTTTTTTTTTGAGTAAATTTGTAACTAAATTTTTAACTGCTATGAAACCTGCAGTCTAGAACCCCTTGAGAGGTGAGGTGCTTTTAAAATGCACAAACACTAATATAAATTTTATTTCCCCAGTGTTTATTAGAAGGGCTACAACTTGGCTTAAAAATATTTAGATTAGTATACTTGGGTTAATTACTTTGACTTTGAGACAAATGTGTTTATTGGTGTTCTAGAAAAGTTTTTTTTTTCTTTCTGCTCCCTATTATGATTATTAAGTTGGTATGGGAATTTAGTAAAATATATTTATGTTTAATTTTGGTTAACCTAACTATGTTGTTATTCACATTTCTAGATGGTTAGACTAATAGAGAATACAAAGGGAATTTTTATTAGCATTATATTGGGCATCTGGGATCTACTAGGAAAAGGAAAGCTTTCTACCTTTATATTATTTCTTACTGCTTAGATCAATAATATCTAAGTAGTCAGTCAATTTTATCTGATAAAATCAGCTCGATTCATCAAAAACATAAGTTAAAGTGGGGAATTATTAAAAATAATGCTTTTATAAATTTTGTATTTTAACCCAAATCTAAATATATACATTCTTGTGTCAATGTTTAGATATAGGGTCAAAGCCTTGGTTCTTTGTATATAAATTCTTTGGTTAGAATTCCAAGTAGTCTCTCTTACATTATCCATACTCATATTCTGCCATCTATTGTTTCCATTTTAATTAAAAGACATTTGTGAACCAAAAGAGTGTAACATCTGTTATATTTTTCATGAAGTTTCCCACAATATTTTACATGTATCTTGGCTGCTTCTAAGTGGATAGCAAATGTTTGTGATGCACTCATTGAACTGTTCCAAAGCATATGATTTCATTTTCATATAAAAAATAGCCTTCTTTTGCATGCATATTTCATCAGTTTAAATTAAATATAATAATATTACATAATTACAATCACAAGGACAACTAGGAAATAGGTTTGGATAGAAAACAACTGGCTATTGATAAAGAAACAATGTATCTGGTGAGCAAAAGTGGATAGGTATACCTAGGAGTAGGTTGTTAAAAGCCAAAGTTCAGCACGCTGTAGTCGTGAATTTGTTTTACAGAAAGCAGTACTAATACTCTCATTTAGTAGCCTCTTAAATGTCTACATTTTAAATATACCATTTAATGAGTTAACATTTCATGTGTGCTTATATAAAATTATAAGAGATGAAAATACTTCCATTATGCACTGGATTGGTTTAGTTATAATAACTAAATAATTATATATAGCTTCTACTCAATATGTCATTTTAAAGGAAGCTCATGGAAACCATTTAGCTGAAGAATTGGGAGCTTCTCAAGTACGTGAAGCTCAATTAGAAGCAAGAATGAAAGCAGAAATCAAGAAATTGTCAACAGAAGTAGAATCTCTCAAAGAAGCTTATCATCTGGAGGTAAAGAAAATTTTAATTTGTTAACAGTAGCCCTTGGTAAAGAAGGTTGACTTGTCTGGACAAATTATAAGTCTAGCTCCTAAGTGTTTTTCATTATAGAATAAGGCATTGTGGTCTTCATTTCTGGTAGCCTAAACAATTTTCACTTCATATCTAGTGAAGTAGAATATTGAGGGGTTAAGAGCTCAAATTCCCAATTCTGGTAGCCTGGTTTCAAATCCCAGCTCATCACTGAGCAGTTGTGTAGCCTTGGACAAATTATTTATACTCTGTCTAAAATAAGTATAATAACAGTATACATCTCATAAGACTATGGTGAGGATTAAATGAATTAATACTATATGTAAAGTTCTTAGATTGATCCTGGCACATCATCAATCATTAACTATAAAATAGCTCTTGCCAAAAACTAACTGGAGATATTTAACAACTGAGATGTCATATGATGTGCATGTAATATACGTCTTTAATGCTTTGTAACTGCCATCATTTGTTCTGATATTAAGTTAGAGAGAGAGGCAATATTAGAACTTGATACTTTGCTTATTTTAAAATCTATCAGTATTCCTTCAGCCTTTATAGAAGTGGACATTGTTATTAATTAGAATAGCATTTCTGTCGTATTAAAAACTACATTTGAAGATATCATTCAAAATCTTTGTATAAGATCTAAATAAATTACTTCTCAATTTTAGTTCTAATAAAGCATTTTTCTGTATGATAAAGGTTGCAAGTACATTTGTATTAAATCCCTTTCAAAGGGGCTTGTGGTGGCCATGTCTTGCTTAAGTACATTTAGATTCAGATTTACTTGAAAACATTGTGACTGCCAAACAAAATACATTTGCAAGCTGAATCCAATTCTCGGGCCAAGAGATTGCAACCCTTCGTGTTTAGAAACAAATGTAAATGCTGTTGGACTCAGTTTAGTATTTAATTGACATTAGCTGCTCAACTTAGTGACCATCAGTAGTATAGTATTTGACAATAATTACACATCACACTTTTGTTATATGATTCCTATTCAGATTTTATCTGTAATTATCCAATTTTTCACTTTTAGTTTTGTACACTACCTGAAATTATTTATAAACATAGTATGTAAAATAAATTGTAAAAATTGGTTCTAGTGTCCTGATTAATATTTTGTACTACTATTTTATATGTATAACATAAAAATATGTACTATATTTTCCTCCTCTTTGATAGTTGACACATACATATTTTTGAAATATGTATGTTGGTTGAATTTTAAAATGAGACAATATGGTATTAAAGTGATAGTTAGAAAAAGGGATTAGTAATTTTTAAAAGGAAATACTTTTGAGAATGAAAAGGAGTGCTGTTAATAATTTCACCAAGACACCTCCCCCCATATCCACATATTATTTTGAAGCAAATCCCAGACATCATTATTTCATCTGTAAACATTTCAATAAGTATCTCTAAAAGATAAGGGTTATTAAAAAAAAAAAACATAACCACAATGCCATTACATACCTGAAAAATTGACAGTAATTCAAATACCCAGTTATTGTTCAGATTTTCCCCCCATTGTCTCAAAAATATCTGTGTAGTTGGTTTGTTTAAATCAGGATCCAAATAGAATCCACTGCTTTTGGTTAACATTTCTTTGGTAAATAAATTTAAGACTATGGGTTCCTTCTCCCTGTTTTTTCTGTGTATTTTATTTGTTGAAAAATGAGATGTTTATAAATATTTTAAAAATTTACTTTCTTTTAAGAAAAGTAAGTGGAAGTAGAAAGTGTGAGGATGTTGTTGAAACCAACTCTACCCTATTTTCTTTCTTCATTTCCTTTTCCAATTTTGGGGCTATACAGATGATTTCACATCAGGAGAACCACGCAAAGTGGAAGATTTCTGCTGACTCTCAAAAGACTTCTGTTCAGCAACTAAACGAACAGTTAGATAAGGCAAAACTGGAATTAGAAGAAGCTCAAGACACTGTAAGCAATTTGCATCAACAAGTCCAAGACAGAAATGAAGTAATTAATGCTGCAAATGAAGCATTAGTTATTAAAGTAAGTGAACATTTATGAACACATGAAGCATATTATGAAAAAGTAAATTTATGCCTTATTTTTCCTGTCCTTGTATTTTGTAGAGGACTATATGACTAGCTGTTGAACTGTTTGAATAAAAAGCATTTCATGTAGAAGACAATGAATTTGGGAATTATTATTATAATGTATATCATATTACCACAGGACTGGTAATTTGAAAAATGTTCAAATACAAACTCATCTAATCATAATGGTTACTTTTGAAAGTGTTATACTTGATATACCTAAAAAGTTGAAGCATTTTTCAAAATCAATAGAGTTCCTTTAAAAATCATAAAGTAGAAATTGCACAATTATATTCGGAATTTTTTTACTAGATTTGCATATAGACAACATTTTTCGTATGGCCTGTTGCTACTTATTTACCCCATTGATCATGTCAGTTTTTCATGTCAGTTTTCTCTAGAATTTGGACTTAATGGCAGTATTGGTACATAGAGATTAAAAATTTAACATTGTGGCTCAAGCAGTTGAGCATTCGCATCCCACATGGGAGGTCCCTGGTTTGGTTCCTGGTTCCTCCTAAAGAAAGAAACAAACAAACAACAAGCAAACAATGGAAAAACAGTGAGCAAAACAACGAGCAAAATCAGCTAGCAAACGGATGAGGGAGGCAACTCAGGGGAGCTGATGTGGCCTAGTAGTTGAGCGCCAGCCTCCCGCATACAAGATCCTGGGTGTTCAATCCCCAGTCCTGGTACCTCAAAATAAAAGTTCTTAAAAAAAAATAATAGCAAGGGAACTGGCTGTAGCTCAATTGGTAGGGCTCCGGTTTACCACATGGGAACTGAACCCAGGGCCTCCTCAAGCAGGCAGACCACCTCTAGAAGGCAAGCTGCCGTGAGCAGGGCAAGCCGCCACGGGCAGGGCAAAGCTGCCGCAGGCAGGGCAAGCCGCCGCGAGCAGCCAGGCCACCACACAGTGAGCTGACTCGGCAGGATGCCGCAGCAGGGGGAGACAAACAGACACACAAGAATGCAAAAAAAGCAAAAAAATGAACACAGCAAGAACAAGCAACAAGGGGGGGGGTATATAATAAATAAATAAATAAATAAATAAACAAACAAACAAACAATTTAACTTTTTTTTAATTAACTTTTTATTTATTTTTTATATATCTATATACATTTTTAGGATACATTGATTACACAAATGTTACACAGAGATTCCAGGAGTACCCATATGCC